>CM038670.1:775715412-775932912 GCA_021605145.1 Aegilops bicornis
GACAAATTTGTCAATAGAAGTACATAGTCACTTTGACTCAAAAAACTTCTTCCTCTATGCCATCTAATGCTTATCTAGCCTACAATCCTGTTGTGAATATTTTCATGCTACTTGTACCACTACTAGGAAAAAGGGCTATAGATGGGATTGATACCACGGCGCATTCGGTAAAGTGATGGTGCGCCATTAGTATAATACGCATTCACCATCCGATGCGCACCACCATCCGATGCGCCTACTCAGAGTTTAGTCTGATTAATGGCGCACCATGCTAAGTGGGTGCGCCTATCACAATCAAATTTTTTTTAACTAGTGCGCCTGTCCAAACATACTAATGGCGATCCCCGCCCAAGTGCGCCCAGTTAGTTGTATTCACTAAATGGCGCACTGCAAAGGTGCGCCATTAGTATAGAATTTTTTTTTTTGAACTAGTGCGCCTATTCAGCATACTAATGGCGATCTCACCCAAGTGCGCTATTAGCAGCTGTATTCACTAATGGCTAATTCTGTGCAAAGGTGCGCCATTAGTATAGAACTTTTTTTTGAACTAGTGCGCTTATCCAAACATACTAATGGCAAGATCTCTGTGTTATGCGCCATTAGTAGTTGTAACTACTAATACTTACTTCATGCAAGAGGTAAGCGCCATTAGTAAGTGGGCAGCAACAAGATATTTGGGACAGCCTCTCCTACCCACACACACTTACATACTCTTTCTCCCCACTTCATTCTCTCTCCACCTCCCTCCTTGTCTCGGTGCCTTCTTTTTCACCTCATTTCCACCATAGATTCATTCAAATTAAGTGGGTTAAATTCACCTTTGTTTTAATAGGCAAGTAAGGGGGGAAGCTATATTTAGGTTGTTCTTCATACAACAATGTGCACATGCACTTTTTACGTGCCTAGCTAGATCTATGTATGTTCGTGGTGTTGCATGGTGTTTGTGGTGTTGTATATGTGTCATAGTGTTGGAGGTGTACAGTATTTGAAATGCGTATAGTTGCCAATATTTTGCCGGAATGTTGATTCATTTCCGCTTTCGCCAGAATTTTGGCATTAAGCATTCTTTTGGTCCCATTTTTTAGGTGTCATGCCAAATTTTGTTTGGTTCTAAAATATCGCTTTTGTTTCTACCTCTCGAAGCGCACCATGGTCCGTGAGACGATGACCGCTGGCGGTAAGTTTCTACATTAGCTTCGAGCTCGACGCCATCATCACGGGTAACTAATTAAGCCTCTTCTCGGCCGAGGACTTCATCTCCTTGCCTTTGAATCGGGCATCCCCGACGCCTCTACATGTTTTCGCAGGGCGCCGCCGATGTTCCAGCACTCTCCTCCACTTCGTGGAACAACGAAGTTGGTCGATGTCGCCAAGGGCAAAATAGTTCAACCGGCAACCCCTTGTTCCACTTGCATCAGATGCCACCCAACTTGTTTAGGGTTCAACTGCTTCGGTGCTGCCAAAGGCGACGCAGTTATTACCGACCGCATCGACCCGCCGGGCCGACGATGATGACGTGGATGACCCTCAGCCGCGATGCTTGAGTTGGCCCTCATGGCCGAAGAGCCAGATTCGCTTTGGGGGCTGGTACCACCTCAAAGACACAACACCGGGCCAGCCGTAAGCCGGCGCCAAGTCGGTTCTATGGCAAGACCGCCAGAAGCGGTGCCGCGACATCCCTATGCCATCGATCCAAACATGCATACGGCACAGTGATCGCAATCTGACGACGACGACGCATTTAATGCCACGGCGATGATACATTTGGCAACGCCGACCGCGATTTCTTTGCCGATCATGGGCATTACGGCGGCGTACTTCCATGGGGCCTCCTTCTCAAGAACCAAACCCAACAAAAAGACGCAGCGTATCTAGCTCGCATCGCTGGAGAAGCCAAGCTGGTAAACAGCGCCATCTCTGGGCGTTTCAGCTCGTGAGACGCCTAGCTGCCGACTTCACCGAGCCTCAGATAGGCGCAGGTGCGAAATATTATCAGCCCCAACACACTCAAGAAGGCGGTCCGTGAGCAAAACTCGTCCCACGACAGGTGAGGAAGAAGAAGGCACGGAAAAGAAAGACTAAGAAGGGTGCGAGCCACCCGGCATGTAGTACGCATCCGCGCTCAGACGGGCCACCTTCACCGCAGGATATCCCGAGGAGGGCGGCATGTGGCGGGTAGGGCGACAAGCTACCGGCTAAATATGCTCTACGTTAAAAATCGCGCTGGCGCGAGTCCTGCGATGATAAAGTGTTCTTTTTCTTTTGGAGAAGCGGGCGCCTCAGAAGAGGGATGTGGCATACACCCGCCATGCCAAGGTGCCAGAGGGCAAGGGCTTTGTGGATAACTCCATCGGCGCATTTATCGCCCCATGCTTTTGATGACATCCACGCTTATGTCAACCTTCATCCGCTGCACTACACCTTCGCTCGCTATTTTCACGAGTATGGAGATGCGGATCATTCGCGATAAGACCACTCGACATCGCGATAGTCGACCCTTCTACATGCGCGCACAAGATCTTGGGCAATACCGGGACCGCCGCCGCGAAGTTCTTACCGGATAGGCGCTATTCGCAAACCAAGATAAGGATAACTTCCTCGCCTTACTTTCCCGGAAAAGTCCTCCCCTCAACCGCCCGTAACATATGAATTCTTACATTTCGATCGCTTTTTCTTTTAACATTCCGCAGTCATCTGCAGCGACACACGCTGCACGCCATCCTCCTAAGCCCCCAAATATTCCATGGCCACGATTTTAATCTTGACCGCCAGTCGAACGTGAGATCACACAAATGTCAAGAAGGTTCTTGATGATGCCTTCCCCGGCCACGCCAGCAACCGGAGGCACCTTCTACTGTGCCTATTCATAAGCACGGCAGCACGTGTTCTCCGCTAATACGACGCTCATTGCTACGCCAAGCAGCCGCCCGGGCGGTCAGAAGCGGTGCCCATTACGCCATCCATCACATGCGGGCGATCAGATGGACCATCATCAACTTCTGCTACCGAGTAAACTCCAAGATTGGGCCATGAAAGCGTGTCGGCAATCCAGGACGCGGATCTCCGGATAAAGAATTCTTTCAAGCGATCCAAATGAGTTTGCATGGAAATCATCCATCAAGATGTCCTTCGTAATTTCGTAAGCGCTTCTACCTCAGAAATCAACCGGGTCTAATGGAAGGACATCGGCTAATAATGCTACAAATGCGGATGACAACGCCTCGCTCTTTCATGACTCCCAATTTATAGACGGGGCGGCTTCATCCACGCCTCCGTCCCTTGAGTCGAAAGTTATCTAGTTCTCAAACATCGATTGCCTCATGTCAGAATTAAACTTTAATGAACTTGTAGTATGTCTCTTTGCTCTCGAGAGTCGCTCAACTTAGATGTAATCGGCGCTATTAATGTTCTTGCTTTTCTCTTCCGATCGCTCTGCTGCATACTTATATATTGCTGGCGCTGTCTCGTGAATTGGTACTAACGCCGCTTGGCTAGTGCATAGCTTACGCCGACGTATGTCGTGGTACATGGGGTAAGGTTCCCTGAGTCTACGATGATCGGGAGGAGTGTCGGAGACATGTGTTCACCGATTCAGCGGTAATAGCTACAAAGGGTACACCACTAGGGCCGAGGCCGGATCTAGATACGCCCGCTATCTAGCCGGTATAGAGGGAGGGATGCGTTGAGGAACCGTGATGAAGATTTAGCGCTTCATCGCGGATGATGCTCATCGTGATGACCGTAGCTCTCTTCTATGTGATGGTAGTTTAGATGATCGAGATCGACTCAGGTAATGCGAAGACAAACTCGCCACTCATGTCTCGAGACTTGGTAATATAATGTTCTATCTTTGTTCGGTCTTTTCAATTCGTGAGGACTAATATGTGATGAATTGTATTCTTGGA
This sequence comes from Aegilops bicornis, assembly GCA_021605145.1. Classification (NCBI taxonomy): domain Eukaryota; kingdom Viridiplantae; phylum Streptophyta; class Magnoliopsida; order Poales; family Poaceae; genus Aegilops; species Aegilops bicornis. The sequence continues at coordinate 775,719,318 of CM038670.1, forward strand.
GACTATTATGATGAATTGGTATTCAGAAGACTAATCTTCTATTGTATTTGATGAATCTATTGTTGATGTGTGGCCGCCTATATTTTGTCAAATTATACATTTGGTAACCTCGTGGCAAAAAATGTAAAATAAAAAAATAAAAAAACCTAATATTCATACTAATGGCGCATCACATGACAAAGGCGCCATTAGTATGACAAAGGCATTACTAATGGCGCAGATCATCGGGTAGTGCTACCATTAGTATGCTGCGTTAATAATGGCGATCTGTGAGGTGTGTAGCGCCATTAGTATGCCAAAGCACTGGTATACATGTTCCCCCGGGAGGCATACTAATGGCGATTCTTTCGATATACTAATAATGGCGCACTAGGCGGTGCGCCATTAGTAAAAGTTACTAATGGCGTGCTATCAATGGCGCACCAGTGATGCGCCATTAATGGCCATATTAGGTGCGCCATTAGTAGTGGTTTTTCTAGTAGTGTACCTAGTCATATACCAAACTAACAAGAATTTCTTCTCCACCTAACCCTAAAGGTCCGACCCGGCCATGACTTTGATTCTGGGATCAGCTATATACAAAGGTTTTCACCATGGCCCAAGCTCGGCGACCTTTCCCGCAGGCCGACATCTTCCATAATCGGTTACCGCCTTCCTTTTGAATAGCTGTACCAGCTCCTCCCATACTTTGAGGGAGCTCTGATGGGCCACAAGGCTCAAGTAATACTTCAAGATCGCCGAGCTCAGCTGCAATCGTGGAAGTCGGGTCCCTCCTGCGGGCCGGGTTTCTTGGAGTCGGCCCTATCGTGGGCCCTCCAAGAGAGTTTATGGCCGGGCCGCCCGCAGCCGGCCTGCGGTGATAGCGGGCCGGAAGAAGGCGTGCCCCTGGTCTTGGGCGCTTCAAGGCCTTTGGCTGCCCGCTGGTTTTTCTAAGGGCCAAAGGGAGCCGGGCTTAGGCTACCTGCGGGGTCATTTACTCCCGACAAGAGGTCCCTCGGCTGGTTGGGTCAGGTTGAAGGGGGAATCGAGAAGTTCGGGCGCTTCCTATCCTAAAGAGCTTGGCAGCCTAGGAGCAAGGTGTTTATATGTACTTTCTCAAATTGTCTTCCTGGAGATCCGGCGGAACCAATCGGCGCTACGAAGCTGTGACGACGGCTGGTCAGCTTCGCCATCCGGCGCGCGCCACGGCACCCTTCGCTGGAAGGGGCTCAAGCTAGCTTCCACGCTGCTGCGATGACGCCGCCAAGGCCGGGCTCAACACTTTCCACACCTCGCCCGGCGCAGACCTTCGGGCGTTCAACCGACCGCACGCTCTTTCGGGCGGCGGTTCACTCGGCCGTGAAGGCGCTGGCGATCGCGGGACGTGGGGGAGGCATGATCCCATACCTCGCCGCCTCAAGCTCAAGCACGAGGCTATAAGTAGGGCTGGAGGAGCGGCGCTGCTCGCACGCCGCCTGCACCTACCACCACACTTTTCCTTCCTTTCCATCGCCAGGGCAGCCGCTCTCCGCGACACCACCGCTGCTCGGCTTATTCTTCTTAGCGCTGCTTACCACAATCTTTTGCCGGCCACAAGACCGCTGCTTCTCTGCTTTCCGCCACGCCTGGCTTTCATCGCCTTCGCGCCATTGGGCGGCTCGACGCTGCCGGAGCTCTCTCGATCGTTGTCCAACGTTCGCGATTACCACATCGACTTCCTCTCGCAGCACGCCAAGGGCGGCTCAGCTGGCTTAACATCTTCGTATGGTTCTGGCCTCTGCCTCATACCGGCTGCAGTGGAGGTTGTGCCGGCCACGGAGGAGGGCGAAGCGAAAGGGATCTTCACGTTCGCTACAAGCATGTCGTGCCTTCGCCTTCCCGGCGAAGCCGGGCTTCTTCCACGCGCTTTTGATTTTCACCATCTTCAACAAGACCACCTCACTCCCTAACACGGTGCAGTGTCATTGCCGCCTTTCGCCACTGCGTGGTTGTTACTTCGGGCGTCCTCCCCACCATCAAACTCGGGGGAAGTTCTTCACACCAGCTCAGCGAACGGCCGTCGTAGCGAAAGTAACGCCGGTTCCAGCTGCTCCAGGCGCGCCTCTTCATCGCCATGTGGAGATCCGCAGCCGACAACCCATTCCCGCCTATCGCGCTGATCCAGTCGGTGAAGCTCTAGCAGAAGTCCTATTTTTATGTGAAGAACGCTACTCCACTCCGCGACGTGCTTATTACATCAATCTCTGCCGGTTTACATATAGCTGCCCGCTGCCCGAGGCGCCTCGCGGGTCTCTTCCGGCAGGTCAGGTCGCCGACGCCGTACCGATGCTGGTGCTGCCGCCTGCTTCGGTGATCCGATCCAATCGAGCGCTCGATTGGGCCCGACTTTGATAGCTGCTTTCGCCGAAAGCCCGTACTCCGCTTCCAAGCGCCAGCCGCTTTCATCTCGACCGGCTGATGAGCGAGGCCGCCGTCAATCTAAGCCGGCCGAAAGCACCAAGGAGATGCCTCATGATGAGGTATCTTTATATGGTGAACGACATCGCTAACCGCAAGCTCACCAGAGGAGTAAGACGCAAGGAGCCGATTACGTGCGCAAGCGCTAACCCCCCGCCCATGGTAAGCTTTTTTCTTCCTTTTTTCTTTTCTTTTTTCGCTGTCGAAGTTCTTCTCGACGGCCTACCGACTACCGGCTTGTTTTCAATCGTAATCCCCTTTCAACTCTTTCGCCGATCACGGGCCGGAGCGCCGAAGTTCGGCCGGACCGCTGGCAGGTGGATTTAATTACCTAATTTTGACTTGGGATGGGCGTCCGCACCAGACGTGATGACGCCAGTAGGGAGGCGGAGATGACAAAGGCTCCCGGGTTCATCACGGGCTGGCTTTGACGACCATTCGCTCGACGATCATGGCTTAGCGGTTTTATTCCGCTGGCCACTGTACCGGCACCGACCACATGCCGCTCCTTCTTCGCGGCTAACCGTGATGGGGCGACGCGCAGAACACCGGGCGGCGCCGATTTACTCTTCGGGTACGGTTTACAGCCGAAGAAGCCTAAGGGCTCCAAGGGCGGCAACTGGAAGCGGATTTATATAGCGGACGAGAGGCCATATATGGCTCCGCTTCCGAAGGTGGTGGAAGCAACGCAAGCAAGCGGGTTTCGGGCAGTATAGATCGATCCATCTTTGCGCCGCTTTTTCTTTCCATCAATTCCGGTGCAATCAAGGTTTTCTAAGTCTTTTCCTTGTTTTATAAATCAGGCCTCCGCCTTCTTTGAGCGGACTCACCGTGCCAAGCTCTCCATAGTCGGGCGGATTCGGAGGATCTCGGCAGTTCCTCGCAGAGCGTGACTCCGTGACCGCGCCGAGCCTGTGCGGCAAAGTATGGAGCTTAAACACGGGAGGCGATGAGGAGCGGGAGGCGTGAGGAGCCGGAGGGCAGCAGCGCCACCGAAGTCGGGCTCGCTTCGGGAGACGACGGGCGGAGTCGGCCGAGGCACAAAGCCGACGCCAGCTGGCCCGTGTAGGCCCCAAAGTGAGGCCGAGGCCGCAGCAGAGAGGGCGGGCGAGAGGCTCCCGCGCATCCGCGAGCTGCCTCCGCAATCTCGGCTATCCCCATCCGCTTTCGCGCGCCCCCTCGAGATCCCGGTGTTCCCTCGCTGTAGGAAATTCTGGCCAATTCACTCACAAGCGATGCGAGTAGGGAGGGGGCGACCTATTTAGCCGGCCCCGGCGGGAGAAGTGGTGCCTGGGCTGGCCACCAACCGGAGCAGTTGCAGCAACAGGCCACCGAGGCATTTCAGAGAGCAACGCGGAGTAAATGGGCCGGAGCAAATGGTCGATGCTGCCCGGCAAGGGCGGATTCGTGGGTCTTGCCGCCGTACTCACTCGGCGTGGCGGGAAGGCGGCTTCAGTAAGCTTGATCCGTAGGAGAGCCGCTGCTCTCCAGCTCTCTCATTGCTTACGCACTGAGATTCCCTGGCCAGTTGGCGCCACAACCGGCCAGGTGGACCAAGCTGGCTAAGGGATAGCATTAACGAATCGGCAACATACAGGATGTCTCCACAGATCCGCCATGCTTCGTGCTCAAAGCAAGCATCTAAAGCAAAGGTACCCAAGAGTTTCTCACCAACGCATTGTCTATTATTCGTGAGAGTTTCCTTGTTTTGATTTCTTCTCTGTATGACAACAGCATTCCACCGAAGTGGTTCCCAAGTTCCTGTTCAAGCTCTTCTACTGGCTACCACGGTGCAAGCGGCTTGAAACCTTCTCGTAAGATTCGACGATGATTCTGTTTTTGCTTCACACGCCTTTCAGCCTCTGGTTTTGCAGATGATCACAACCTCCACGCCACATCTTTCAACCCCAGCCCGGAGATGAACTAGATGTCAGCCGGGATCTCGACTCGGATGATCCGCGCGTGAGTGCTTTGGTCTTTTATCTCATGTGGGGCTGCCACATCTTATTGGGTGTGTAGTCCCTCTGAGATCTCGTTGATCACCACGAGTACTGGCCTGATCTTTCTTATGGACTTCTTTCTTAGTAATTTCTTCTTCTTCATATTGGCAGGTGAGCCAATGCCTAATTTCTGAGGCGAAATAGCCTAGGCGTGGCCTGCACCAATTCTTCACACCGGTGGAGGCGTGAGTTCAATGCCTTGGGCCTGTAGAGCTAATCAGCCTGGCCAAGCGTGAACCGGCCGAGCTCAGGAGGAGAGCCACAGGCGTTCCTCAAGGGCGGCGCGCAGATAACGAGGTCACCAAAGCTTAATATGAGACCGAGGGCGTGAGCCGGGCCGAGGCAAGCGTTAGTGCTCGGAAAGCAAAGGCGCCGCTACGGGTTGAGAGATTTAATTGATCTGTGAGGCCTTCTTCTTTGCCTTTGCTTGTCCTTGTAAACCGGTTTATCTCCTGAGTTGTTTTGTTTCTTTCTTTTTGTGAAGAGTACTTTCCGCATTACCTGCATGCCGCCAACCAACTGCTTCATCGGTTTCACTGCGGAGGCCCGGGCGGTGCTGGGGTTGAGATTGCACCAGCACGCTCAACCAGGCTGGCTTGAGGAGAGCGGGGCAGTTTCTCATGACCTGCCCGCCCAGCCGCTGCCCACCAAGCCTACCACATGCTCCGCCGGGCTTGGGGCCAAGTGTCGAGTACTGTGGCTGCCGCCCTCCTCTGGCTCCGGGTGTGAGGTAATTCTCAAGCACCTCAGCCAGACGCATCATGGCCCTCCCGGGCCGGAGGTGGCTGCCGGGCCGAGGGGCTCCTGGGAAGGCTTGGAAGAGTCTTGGCCCGGCTTCGACGGGTGCTGCAGAGTTCGTCCCGGGCTTGGCACTTTCGGGCTGAATCTCTAATTGGTCAGACACGGCTGCACACTCAAGCAGGAGGGGCTGATGAGGAGCCGGAGGCGGTGTGGCCGCCATTACATTCCAACATACACACACAAGGACGCCATGACTCACGATCACCGGACACCACTTTTGTTCTCTGGAGGTAAACCCAAGACGCAAGGCCACAGAGTCGTGAGGAATGGTTTGGGCTGAACCCTACTGGGCCGACGGTGAAGAATCAAATGCCGAGGAGATCGACGAACGATGAGGGCAAAGAGGAGGAGGAGGGAAGATTGGCTGAAAGACGAAGCAGTCGGATGGATGAAGCAGCCAGTCCAGCCTTCAGCCGATCCGTGCGTCTCTCCAAGCAATCGAGGCGTGTGCGAATGCACCGCCTGCCGCAGGTGACGATCAGGCCAAGACTCGCCAGCTGGCCACTCCTCCAGCCGACATCACCATCTCCACCAATCTGCCTGACGCCCGTCGGATGTTCTCTTTGGCTTGACTCTCGCTGCTTACTTCTTTCCTGCTTGTCACTCTTTTGAACACTTTTTACTAACTTTTATGCGCAATCTCCACCCAATCGGGGGTTTATTCAAACTTAATGTCGAATCGCCGCCTCTCCTCAAGGCCTTTTGTGTAAATATTTATTATGTGATGTGTTTGGCTTCCATTCCTACTTCTTGCTTTTTTATCTTTCGGCTTTTTTCCTTTGTCGCCTTCTTCCTTGGTTGCCGCCTTTCCCAATGCCGATAGCTGCTCATCGGGCAGCAAATTCCTCGATCGGGTAAGGAATTCGCCATTCGAAAGGCAAGCAATTCAGCTTTCTTAGATTGTAGCAAAGTAAGAAGGGAAGGCTGGCCACGCCTATTGCTTCGATGTACCGTTCGCTCGGGGAGCCGCTTCATGCTATGTAAGTTCGTTAGTCCCAGTCGCTTTTCATGTGGGCCTTCTTTTCGCTTCTTCGGCTCTTGCTAGCTCTGGACAGCCGATTACCTTCGAAGCTCCTACTCTTTCACAAGAGAGGGCTTGGGTGCCGCACATTACTTGTCCGATCCGGGACCAGGTAGAACTTGACACAACTTCATATGGGTAAGTCCTCGGCCGATTAGCTCGAACCTCGTGTCGGACGAAAAAACGGTAATGTGCAAGTGGCATAACCATGGGTATGATACCCGCATTCATAGATAAAGAGGGTAGTCCCCGAGAACTCCTCGGGAGCCCGCTAGGTCATCCGCTACTTAATACAAAAGGTAGCGCGTGGGTACATACTGCATTTCAACCCAGTAAAATCTTTTGGAGAAGATTATGCTCCATGGTCGCCTCCCACTCCCTTGCCGGAATCACTGCCTCTTCTTGCGTGCTCTCTCGCTTCAAGCGCTTCGATACCAGGTAGTAGGAGCTCATGCGTTTAGGAGCCCCGCCGATGATTTGAAGGGCCTTTCCTAAGGGCCGAGAGCTTGTGCCGCCGGCTGTTCATCCGGATGAGCCGGAGCACAAGATCACCCCTTCCTTGGAAAGATCTTGACTCTTGACTCCTCCGACCGTGGTAACGGCAGAGACTCCCTCGCCGGTAGATGGGCGGATCGGGCCGAGGGGCTAATAACCGCTTTCTTCCAAAGAAGTCGACACTGCCTTCTCGTGGCTTCCTTGGCCTCCAGCCCTCCGCAGGCCATGGTGACCCGAGGTGAGTCGAACTCGATGTCGGGCTTGGGGATGACAGCCCCGCAATTCATATACAAGGAAGAAGGGGTTAAGCCGGTCGACTTGTTTGGGGTAGTCCGCAGACTCCAGAGGATCGTCTGGGGCAGTCCTCGTCGAGCTAGCAGCCGGCTTAACGCCTCGCTCAAGGCACAATCTAGTCGGGCTTGATGCCGAAGGAGGATGAGGCCAAGCTTGCTCGGCCTCGACTTGGCACGCTTGATCGCTGGGTGGGCAACGGACGATAAGTCCAGCCGGATGCCCCTGTGGTCGCTGGCAGTAAATGTGCGCCGCAAGGTTCCCTTTGGCAAAATTCGGTGATGATAGCTGTGTGGTACTTCCATACCGGTTGTAAATGTCTCGCAATGAATGTCAGCGGGCAAATCGGCCCATTCCGCTTTTTTGATCGGCTTTGCTTCAATCCACTTGGTAAATTTGTCCACGGCGCATAAGTACAAAGGTATGTCATGTCAAGCACGCCATTGGCCTTGAATGCAGGCCGACCATGTCCAGCCCCCCTGTCAAACGGCAAAAAGGCCAAGTGAGGGATGGTCTTTGGAGTGCGTAAGCTTCTGGGCAGTGTTGCTTGGAGCCGTAAGATTTGGCACCCTTTTGCAGTGTTCGACTAATTCCTTGGCATCTCCAGCAAGCAGTCGCCGTCAAGAATCTACATGGGTGGAAAGCTTTGGCGATGAGTGCCTCGGAGGCGGTGGCATGGTGGCCGTGATTCGCCTTTGGTGGATTTCCTTCGAGGATTGGCATATGCCTTTTCTCCTCGCTCTCTAGAGCAGCGCCTGGAAGACTTCCAAAGAACATCGCTGCCTCTAACAAGCTCTTGGTTCATTATTGTGTATGCTCTGCCTGTAAGTTGGACTTGAAAATTCTTGTCGAGATCTCATCACGGCCTAAGCAGCTCTCCATTTATCAGGAAGTGGAGGATGGGCTGGGCCCATGATGGAGCTGTGACTTCTTCTATCACCAAAACGGCTACTGCAACCAGGGTGGGCGGGCTGTGTTGTGAGGAGTTGGAGTCGGCCGGGCTCCGCTGTTCGCCGTTGGTGCCAGGCAGCCCCGGGCCGGGCCGGGCAGTAGTCCCCGGGCCGGGTTCGACGGGATTTATGGTGAAATTCCCCGATTGCCGGGCCGCCGAAGTCCCTCGAGCCGCTTACTTGGTCCCCTGGAAGTCGGATTCGATCGCGCCGGGTTAGGGCGTGCATCAAGATGGAACCGGATTCCGGAGACGGCTTGGCATACGGCTTGAGCAGGCAAGCTGAGGGCGAATACGCCGTTGGTATAGTTTGCCGGTGGAGCCTATTCGCGCTGTGGCATCTCGCTTGTTTACATTGCTCGCTCCTGGGTGGCACGTGGAGGAACTCGCACTTCCTCAAAGTATCCGGGCCGACCGGCTGAACGAGGAAGCGTGAAGCTTTCATGTTTATAAGCTTGGCGCTCTTGGCGCCCCAATCACTGCATACGATTAAGTTGGACCACTCAAGTCCGAAGTCGCCATAGCACTGGTGATCTCGCGGATGCCGCAGTTCCTTGGCTAGCCGGGAGCCTTGTTTGCAAAGGAGCGCCTTCATACTCTACCACATTGTTGGAGGCGGCAAAATGGATTTGCAATGTATCTGAGTTTGTCGCCTTTTGGAGAGGTGGAGGTGTGGAGGGACGACAAGTCGGCTCTAAGCCGCGCGTGCGTGATCTTTGGATCCGCCAAAGTGCATCCTACCGGGCCATGAGTGGAGTTCTGGGTCGGTTCGCCGGAGGTAATCGGTCTCGGCCCACGACGCATTTAACAGGAAGTCGGCCAATGCTTTGATCGACTTTGATGGTGGTGCAGGGCTAATAGTAGATCGGTAAGGAGCCACAACAGAATCGGCCCATTTTCGCCACTCTCTGGTCGGATGCATCCCATTGCCGTCATGATTCTCGCAAGCGTGGTAGTGCATACGCACCATGGCGATGGGATGCTCTTGAAAAAGTAGGGCTTTGAAAGTTTCTTGGAGGCGGCGCACACACCATATCACATCTTCTCGATAATGCGGTAGTTCATGCTGAGATGGACAATACTTTGCCTTTCAATTAATAATATACCGCCTCCGGACTAGGCCGAAGCTCGGCCTTCTTCTTTGGACGCCGACCATGATAATCAGTAAGTTAACCACCCGCTAGTGGGCTATGCAATGTGTAGAGGAACATGGGCTCTTCTTCTCTCGAAGGCTAGCCCGCCAAGACAAAGTGTGTGGACAACATCTTCTTCAGCTCGTGGAAAGCTTGGTCCGCTTGGTCATTCCACTCAAGTGAGTGGACTTCTTCATGAGTCGGTGGGGGAGAGCCTTCTCTCGAGCTGTGATGAAGCGTTCAAAGATGCCAGTATCCGGTGAACTTTTGGACATCTCAGAGCTTGGCAGGAATCTTCATTCCCTCTATGGCCTTGATCTTCACCGGGTTGTATTCGATGCTGCGCTCGGAGACCAGGAAGCCTAGAAGCTGGCCGGGTGGTACCCGTAACACGATTTCTAAGGTTGAGGTTGATCCGAAACCGCGCCAAATTCTCAAAGGTCTCCTTGAGGTCTTCCAAAGAAGGTGCTGCGTTTCTCGATCTTCACCACAACATCGCCTACATAGACGTGGGCATTTCTGCCGAGTTGTTTGAGGAGGCATTTCGCATGCAACACCTAAAAAGTGGCAATCATATTTCTCGTGCCAATGTCATAGTGAGGTAACAAAAGCTCGAATGGGGTGATGAAGGCGGTCTTCGTGCGGCCGGGTCCAATTTTATCTCGTGGTAGCCCGAGTAAGCATCCAAAAAACTCAACAGCTCGCATCCGGCTGTGGAGTCTATCACTTGATCAATCCTTGGCAGAGCAAAAGGATCTTTAGGGCAGGCTTTGTTGAGGCTGGTATAGTCAATGCACATGCGCCACTGCTTGTTCTTCTTTAACACTAGGACCGGGTTGGCAAGCCATTCTGGAAAGAACACTTCCATAATGAAGCCGGCTGCGGAAGCTGTGCTATTTCCTCCGACTACTCTTCTTTCTTCCTCGACAGCAGCGCAAGGTCGCCCGACCGCAAGGCGCCAGATCGGATGTGTAGCTTGTGCTCATGAACTCCGTCGGGACACCGACATGTCTTTGGGAGACCATGCTAAGATGTCCCGATTCTCACGGAGGAAATCGACGAGCTCGCCTTCCTATTTGCTGTCGAGGCCGGAGCCTACAACAGCGTACCTCTCCGGGTCCAGGGGTATCTTGTTAGTCTCTTTGGCCGGCTGGAAAGAACCTTGAGCTTCACATTCCTTGGGGTCAGGGGACAGGGCCGGCTGCTTGCCAGCCATGGCCACAACTCGATTCAGCATCTTCTTTTCTTCAGCGATCACAAGGGACTCGGCCATCCGGCTGCTTGCTGCTGCACACTCAGAAGACTTCTTATAATCTCCGGCTATGGTGATGATGCCCTTGGAACTCGGCATCTTCATCTTGAGGTAGGCGTAGTGGGGCACAGCCATAAACTTGGCCAAAGCAGGTCGGCCAAGTAATGCGTGGTACGGGCTCTCCAGATCCACTACCTCGAATCCATATCGTTCTCGCTGAAATGATCTTTGCCCCCAAAGAGGACATCCATCTTGATCTTGCCGATTGGTGAGTAGGATAGGCCGCACGATGCCGGAACACAAATCGCTTGGCATGAGTTGCTTCGCTTGATGTTGAGCTTTCTCCATGGTATCTCGCATGACAAGATGTTGATGCTGCTCCGCCATCTATGAGCACGCTGGAGAAACGGGCAAAGACGCTTTTCTATCGCGTAGGGTGGCGCCCAAAACCAAAGCATAGGAGCCAGAGATCGGCATCACCTTCCGGGTGATCGGCCTGCCCGCCTGATGAGCTTCCGCGACCAAAGGTACATAAACTCGGGGTTGTTGGAGGCGACCGCTGACTTTTGCTATTGTCGGCGCTGGGTTGCGCTGATCTTGTCTGTCTTGTAAAGACGACGTATGTGGCATGCTTGTCGTGAACTCGCCTTGATAGCTCGACCGGCGCTGGCGAGCGGCCGCCGTGGGGAAGGAGGCGCGGCTGGCAGGCGGTGAGGCGGCACGCCCTCGCCTTGTATATTCGGGTGAGCCAATGGCACTTCTGAGTTGTGTGGTTGGACGGCTTCGCGCCGCTGTGGAACTTGCAGGGGGCATCGATGGTTTGCTCGTAGGGGAAAGGCGGCTGCCAAGCCGGCCTGCCGCCCTTCTCGCTTGGGTGCCTACCTGTGTTGCTCGTCTTCGGGCCACCTGCCGGCCAGTGGAAGGCGTGCATAGGGGCCTTTGGCGCTTGTGGTCGCTGATACAAGGCCATTGATTCCTCCAAATTGGCCTTTGGGAGCCGGGGCGCCAAAGACTTTCCAGAGCGCTCACCCGAGCTCTTTCATTGAGGAGCTCGGTAGTGGCATACTTGTCTCGCTATGATCAGCAGCTCGTCGAGGGTAGCGGCCTGCCGCAGAGGAGTTTGCTTGAGGAGGGTGCCGCCTTCGCACTCCGACGTGAAATACTCTATGGCTTGAACCTTGTGCACCCCTTTCGCAGGAATTATGGGAGTTCGCCCAACGCTGCGTGAGGTAGTCGCGGGTTGATTCATTGGGCCCTTGCACGCATTGGGGGAGAGCTGCCGGGCTTGGGAGCCTGTTGTAGGTGCTTTGGCGGTTATTGCGATGAAGGCTTCGTTGAAGTCCAAATGCCAAATTCGTTAATGCTGTAAAGGCTTTAGGCTATTGAGCTGTGTGCGTGCCTTTGGAGCAACAGGGGATATATTTCACGGCAACACGCTCTAAGCCGTTGCTTAAGGTGCGAATCGCAAAGGAGTAGTCGATCAATCAATCTTCCGGCTTCACGAGCCGCTTGTACTTGGCGTGTCTCTTGGGAGCGAGAACCCTTTGGGAAAGGGCTCGTCGCGGATGCAAGTGGGCCAAACAAGGCGGGCCGACATCATCTTGTTCTTCCAGGCTGTGGATCGCGCCGGTCGATCCAATGGCGGGTATCATTCTCACCGACTCCTTTGCGACGACCAAGTCGGCCGCTGAGAGTCGGATGCGCGACAGGCGGCGGGGTGGGATATCTCTCCCCTCGAGGCAAAGGAGGAGGAGGGTCGCCTCGTTGTTCCGCACCTCGAGGGCGGCCTTCTGCGTCGCGCTCGATGGTGATTCGAGTCCGCCGCAGCAGCCGCCTTCTCTTGTCTCTTGGGACGGCGCCGCCAGCGCCGTCAGACGCGACGTCAGCCGCGATGCTTTCCGGCGAGGGGGGGGCTTCAGCCACGGACGCCGGGCCAGGCCGCCTGCAGCCACGCCGATTAGCTGCTGGATGCGCCTCGTCATGGTAGGGAGCTTGCCCTCATCCGTTAGCTCTGCCTTCACGATCGACTGGGCGGCATGTAGATTCTTGAGGGGCATGGTGTAGAATGGGCGGTCTGCTTCAAAGATGCCGGGCGATGGCCACGCTATGCTTTTGACGACGCCACTGCTTGGCCCTTTTTCGAGGGGGGCGTGGCAACAAGGCAGCGCGGTCGACTTCGCGCCGGTTGGCTTTAGTAAGGCGTCTCATGGATGCTATCCTCTGGCCCTCCGCAAGGAGAGCAAGGCGGCGTGCCTCAGCGCTCTCGCCCGGCTGGCCGCCACGGATGGGGCCGGACAGATCGTGCAGGCAAGAGCTCGCAGGCGCCGCGCGTTCGCCGGAGGTGACGCCAGGTCGAATAGCACCTCGGTGATGGTGCCGCCCGCTGCTAATCGCCGGGCTCAGTGGAGAGGGTCGTCAAGATGATCATGTTGGTGGGTAGTGTCGAGGACCCCGATTCCAAGTCACATCGATTCAGCCGATAACACCTCATATCACTTTGCGGCCTCACGACGACGGTATTCCCACGGTGTCGCCTTACCATGGCCCGACCGTTTACGCCTTTTGGCTCACGTATATGATAGTGTCGCCAGCACCCATATGACAGAGAACCCGGCCGACATGACTAGTCGTGAACCCAAAGCGCACTAACCCATGGGGACAGGCATACATGAATCACATCGAGCATGTCGGTCGCCAGCGTAGAATCCGGCTGTAACCTGTCAGCTAACAGGACTCCGGAACCCGGGCTGTAGCAGTTAGGCAGGACTCCTGGATGTCACCGCGTGACATTTCAAGGGACAGACACGAGAAAGTGAAACACATGCCGGCCAGTCAAGTTTCCAGCAAAGAGTGTGGGTTAGGCAGGACTCCGGTGAACCGTCAGTAGCGGACTACTATCGTCAGGAAGCACTAGACTACATTTCACCATATGAGAGGCTGCCAAGGATAAACAACTAGATTGTCGGATCCCACACATACCAAGCATTTCAAACATACACAATATGCTCAATATGTGTAAATACAACATGGCATCACAACATAACTCTAACACTCAAATATTTATTCATTAGGCTCCGAGGAGCGAGGATATTATAAACATGGGTCTCATGACCCAAAAATTCAGAGCATACAAGTCAAAGCACAAGCGCCAAAGCTAAACATGTCTCGAGTACGCATAACTATAAATGAAAAAGGCCGAGAAGCCCGACTATCTACCGGGATCCCCGCCGAGGGCACAAGAGGTAACAAGCCAAATGTCAAGTCCAAGCGGAACTACTAGCAAGACTGACGCCTCTCTCTGCAAAACATAAAATAAGCAAATGTGAGTACAAATGTACTCAAAGCAAGACTTACATCGTAATCTAACTACATATGCATCATTATCAACAAAGGGGTGGTGGAGTTTGACTCCAAAGAAGCCGCCTTTTGACCTAAGTGACTATCCTAAACTACGCATCGCAAGTAACTCTTTTGAGGTGGCGCACACGCAGTCCACATTATTCACCATATCAATACACCACTATGGATCCGCTCCCATCTCCCTACGAGAAAGCCATCCATAGCACTCACGCTATCTTTGGCGATTTTAGAGTATCCACTTTCTCTTGTCTATGAACTGATATAGGCAACCGTAAGTCCTTTATCATGGACACGGCTATTCGAATAGATCATATTAACCCTGCGAGGGTGTACTTTCTTCACACACGCCTCCCGCCACTTACCACCATGTACACGCTGTATCTCGGCAACCTTCAAGCGAAGTTCGGGCGAGGAGTCGGCCATACCCGACTAACCACACAAGTCTCTAGTACAGGTTTATCGCCTATTCTCGTTCCATCCGCAAGGAGATCCGCCGGTGTCGCCATATTCCCCAAACGACAAAATGTGTGGTTCCCGAGACACCAAACGGGCGCCGGTACACTGGCCACGGTATCTATCGCATCATAGCTCACCCCTTTAGGGTTAGCGCTACGCATTTACCTCCAACACATATCCTACAAACACCGTAAACTAGTTGCAACTCTGGACAGAGATCGAGGCGATTAATAAGCCGAGAGGCCGAAGTTATCGGAACCCAATGTGTGGTAGTAACTGTTTCATGGATCACAAACACAGAATCTCAGTTCTTGAGGACGGCCGCAATGAGACAACCCACCATGTACTCCTACATGGCCTCTCACCGCTACTCTTTACCAAATCGTGGTTCACACACTTAGCTCACGTACAAGAGGACATGTTCACACACCTCCGATTCATCCTCGCATGAATCAGACACTGACTCAACTCTAAGCAGTAGAAAGGTGCATGACAAACAAGCATGAATGAGTAGGGCACAACAGGGCTCAAACAACTCCTACTCATGCTAGTGGGTTTCATCTATTTATCGGGTGGAATGACAGGTCATGCAGAGGATAAAGGGGTTCAACTACTCAAGTAAGTAATGTGATAAATCGTTGTTGTCCTAATGCAAGAAAAGAGAGCAGGAGCGAGAGAGTGGGATTGTATTGGAATGAACAAGGGGGTTTTTCTTGCCTGGCACTTCTAAAGACAATATAGTTCTTCATCGGTGTCATCGAACTCATCGTCGATACATCGTCTACTGAGAGGGGACAAACACCGACAACACAGAAGGAAACACCATCAATGCAATGGACAATATGATGCATGATCATGACATGGCAATATGATGTGGTTTGAGCTAATACAACTAGCAAAGAGGTTCAATGAAGTTGGTTTGAACCCTAGGTTCAAATTCAAACTTCATATGTGAAATTCAAATGCCATTTAATTGATTTGTTCTAAACAAAATTTATAAGTTGTTCTAACATGCATGAAAATGGCATGCAGTATGGATAGATTGGATTTTTTTCCTGATCATTTTTCATATATAATTTTTTTGATTTGGAGTTACGATTGAATTTCTATGAATTTTTGAAGGTTGCAACATTTTCTGGAATTTCCTGGATAAACTTAAGTCTAGAAAATGCTTTCATCACAGGCACAAGATGACATAGGTGTGATGTCACAGTCAACCTGGTTGGCTGTGTCAAACTCATTACCAAGGGGTCCACCGGGTCGCTGGTCGGGCTGGTTAGTGTAGTCGACATGTGGGCTCAAATAACAACCACGCCGCCTTGGTCAAAGTCGACGTGTGGGTCCTGCGGTTATAAATCTAAGCTAAGCGTAAATAATATCGAGTTAATTAGGGCGCTTGACCCATATCCGTCATTGGCTCGGGGTTGTTTAGTGGGGGATTAGCTGCCAAATGTTTGGCCACGCCACGCCGGAGTTCAGCCGCATGGGCGACCCAAAACACGGCGTGAGGGTTGCCGGAGTGACGCTGGCGGTGTTGGGCCAAGCCAAGGACACCAGAGGGTTGCCATGATCGCTACAAGATCCGTGGGAGGCACGCACAGGGCATCGGGATGGCCGAGTCAAGCGAACGAAGCTCATGGGCGCGGCCGGCGCTCGGGCTGGGCAGTGACGCGTCAGCAGGGCCGAGCGAGCAAGCAGAGTGGAGAGGCATCCTCCGGAGGCGCTGTGGAGCGCGGTCGCCTCGGAGCGATCAGAAAGGCTCGGGTATGGCGGGCTCGCCGGCCATGGCGGACGGCGGCCTCGGGTGACCTCGGGCTACGATTAGAGGGCGGGAGCAAGCAAGGGGCAGAGGGAACGGCCAAGAGCTCACCGCGAGCACGATGGGAAGGTCGCATGGGCGACGCTGGGAGGTGGGGAGGTCCGGAGGCGACGAATCACAGCGGGCGATCTTGCTGCGTTCGAGGAGGAAGACGACGCCGAGGGCGCAGCCGCTTCCTACTCATGTGTGGCTCGGGGGGTTGACGGGACGGAGTGGCGGATCTCCGGAGCATGTTGGATGGGCGAGGGAGGTCATGGGGCACGGGTTACATGGCGGCAGCGGCGGCGACGGCGGCTGCCGCTGGGCGGTGGAAGTAGAATAGAGCCCGGGGGCAGAGAAGCTCGGGAGAGACTAGAGGGGTTCCAAGGCCGGGGAGACGACGGGAGGTCGCCCAGCTGCCTGTGGCACGGGCGTGCAAGCAGCGTGGCGGCCGGGGCTGCGCCGGCGCCGCCACACGCACTGCTTGTCCTCTCGGGCAGGAGGAGGAAGGCGACAGGGAGGGCGGCTGGCTGGGTCAAGACAACGCTGACCAAAGACGGGGAGCCGGGCCGGTTGGTGGCGCCTGTAAGCTGCATAGGTAAATCCTCTCTCTCCTTTTATTTCTGTTTTCTATTTTCTCTTTGTTTCTTTTTTGTATTTAGTAAAATACTAAACTACTTTATAAAAATCCTGAAATAATTAGGCACCGTTGAAATGTTTTTCAACAGCCCTCAACCATTTTTCGTAATTATTTAGGCAATTAAAATATTTATAGTAATTAAAATGCCCAAATGCAAATACTTTATGGATTAATTCAAAAATCCAGAATGGCCTAGAAAAATGTGCACCATTTTTTAAGGCAAGAGGTTCTCGACCAATTCAAAATGATGAACTTTTCCAAAGGCATTTTGGGTTCATTGAAAATATTTTGAGGTTGAACCTATTTGGTTTATTCTCGGTGCTAGGGTTTAGTCATCCCCACTTCAAAATTTCCTTTGAAATCAAACATGATGCATGGATGCAGATGCCACTAATTACAACCAATTTCGGGTCAGTGACAACTCACCCCACTAAACAAGAATCTCGGCCCCTGGATTCAAGACGTGAGGTAAGAAGACAGAGGGGCACAAGACCAACACAAACTTCACGATCCAACCTGTCTCTTCTCAAGATGTTGATTCATTGCTTCATAGTGATCTTTTGACGCCTTTTGGCTTTCTAGATCTTCATCCAACTCTCGATGACGTTAAGAAAGAAACTATATCGGAAAGGATCGTTGAAACTCTCCATACTGTGCTAAGGCAATTCCACAATGATCGCTTGAAAAGGTTCTGGGAAATGGCATACTGGGCCTTTCCGTAGAAGGAAAACTATGGTTATAAAACAACTCGCAAACGGGAGGCACATTCCAATTGGATACCGAGGGTATAACCTAGTGACTGAAAGTGTGCTCTCAAGAACTTGAGCATTTCCATAGTCATCAAGGTTTCACCAACATCCGTGCCGAGGATCTTGGCAACACCTCTTACTACCATGGTGAATAGAGATGGATGATGCGGATACAAAGGAAGATAACACCTTCTTAGACTTCCCCTTAGCGAGGCCAAGAGAACGAAATCTGGATGATCGACCGAGAGACATTTAGCACTTCGCCTAATGTTCTCCTTGATGTTCTAGCTACCACGGTCATGTTTAAAAGCATCAACATGGCCATCAAGTAAAGGTCGGACTTCGGAAGCACATAATCCATAAGGATCAACTTGTGGAATAAGTCATACCAAATCCTCATCGAGAAGGGTTGAATTGCTTGTTCAAGATACTACAATAATAGATCTTCCATCTAGGTGTGTCGGCCAGAACATCAACCTCGTCGGGACCTACATCATAGATCTTGAAAAAGTTCCAACCATCATATCTCGCCGAGATTCAGATCTGGTTGGTAATAGAATATTTCGGACATCATGTCTCGAAAAGAAAAATTTGCAACACAAAACCGATTTCGGGATGTCGCTATGAATTCTCGGAAATGAATCTCGCGATAGCAAGCTCCAAAACATGAGCTGGTTCTGCATAAACCTATGGAACACGCCGTCCAAGACAAGCATGACCACATGGTAGTCTTACAACAAAACACTATCGAAGTTCCGGAGGGGAATCATTAGCGAGGGTAGCGAAGTCCTAGCATAAGTCATGATTCTAAGAAGGAACTTTTTACCTTGAACAAATCAATCGCTGGCTTGGTGTGCTAGGAACACATATGGAGTGGAGGTAATTAATCTACCAAACCATAGAATACTTACAGACGAGATGTTCGACCGACTTGGGATGATTCCAAGGGAAACAAAATAAACCTTGCTCAAATTCATGGCGGCAACTTACACCTAATGCACGCGAACTTGGGGAAAGTCACTTCTTTCATCCAAGCATAAGTTTCATGAACGGAACACGAAGGCATTGCTTACAAAGTTTCCAACACTAGGTTGATGTTCAACATGAGTCATGGGGAGACAAATGTCATTGATGGACTCAACAACAACTCATCGGAATTTCCATATCATCGATTTCCACCATCACGTGAACACGGTGATAGTATTGATCAGATCAAAAGATGTAATGGTGTATGCTCGAGGGATCAACCACAAGTAAGACAACATTACTTAACATCGCTGGTTTTATTTGACTTGACAATAGCCCATATTCAAGTCAAAAGTTTTGACAAGGCAATAGATCCAACAATTGATCACGAGGACCAATCAATGGAGATATCATCTTTCTTCAACACACACACGCATTACGTAAGATATCCCTTAGAGATGAACTAAGTTAAACAAAGCTTTATCTTCCAACTCTCCAAGTTGTTGTCTAGCTCAACCAACTAGCTCTGTGGATATCCAACATGCATTCTTGGAGAATGGGTGGTTTAGGAGGAAAACCAATATGATCCACTTAACTCAACATAGCGGTCGTGTGACAACCTCGTAACACTTCCGAGAAGATTTTCTAACATCAATTTAACCACCAATATGTCTCTAAGCTTCGAGAACAATCTTTTGCTTTTCAAGGCAAGATGATATGATCAAAAGAGTGAGGGATTGACACAATCCTAACTCATTGATCGAAGAGTGCACCGTAAATAAGGACTAGGTAGTACGATCAATCTTAGGATGATGATTCAATAACCAACACGCTTAAGAATGAGAATATTGTCCATTTACTACCAAGCAACGAGGTTGCTAGGAGTATCGATTTCACACACCAATACCACTTGTTTCAAGATTCTGTTACAACAACACGGGAGCCGAGAAATGAATAATGAGGACGTAGAAGTATCATCAGCATCAAGAGTTCATAGAATGGTGTGCAATTCCCTATGATATTCTTGATATAAATATAGTAATACCTGTGGTAGAACAGAACAAGAGCTAGATTAGCATTTCGATCTGCGGAACACAACTGCTTTGACCCAATCCTGGATATGGATGAGGTACTGGAGTTTGTTTCTCCTAGTCATTCCGGAATAGAATGGCTTGAAGGACCACAAGAGTAATAGGCATCGATGAACGAAGGCACGCATACTCTTGACTATCAATTGATAGATGAAGG
The DNA here is from genome assembly GCA_021605145.1 of Aegilops bicornis. Taxonomy (NCBI): domain Eukaryota; kingdom Viridiplantae; phylum Streptophyta; class Magnoliopsida; order Poales; family Poaceae; genus Aegilops; species Aegilops bicornis. The sequence continues at coordinate 775,738,913 of CM038670.1, forward strand.
TCAGAAGACAACTAAAGAGAACAAGCTCAAAGAAACATATAATTTTCTGAGTTATGGATGCATAGGTTAGTATGTCGAATCAAGTTCAACAGGTTTCTTCCGGATAACCCATGCAAGTAGAGGTAGGACCGGCAGAAGTCACAATTATGAATGGAGAACTCCTCAAGAGTACTCGATGGTGATCTTTTGGTTCAAATAACTTCGGCTTTAATGGTTCATGGTATTTGGAAGAAGGAAATACCACGGACCTCGAGGACTATCGCAAAGTTACTAATATCCTAAAGGAACTAGCAAACACTATCAACAGAAGGTAAGTAGAGTGAATCTTGGGTCAAGAACCCATGAGTAGAATACCTACTAACTAATAACATCACGGGATGCTTTCGAGAATGATGGCCAGAATCATCACACCGGGAACACAAAACATGGCTAGATTACTAGGTGACTCCCTAAAACCCCCTAGGGTCATAATACGAACTCCAACATATATGTCGAGGCAATAGAGTACCTCAACTCACCGATTAGTGTGCTTAATCGGCCCAAAAGGACATCGTGAAAGGGAAGAAAGGATTTGCAAATGCATCGACTCATTTAGAGACTGATGACCCGGACAAAGCATAACGGCTGTAAATGCTCAAAAGATTTGAGATATCATGCAAAAATCGTGGCATAACCACTCTACAACATCATAACAAGATTCCGAGATCAACAAGCTAACATACGTAAATAGTAGAAACTGAACTGGGCGAAACCAACAATCTTCAAAGGTCTATGGATTAGTAACACGCCATCCCCGATAGATAGATGAGAAGCCTAGTTCTTAATCCCCGTGAGAAGAGAAGAGGATGACTCAGATCAAGAAGGCCATGAGGTATAAGGAGTAAAAAGAGTCTTACGCTCCTTCCACAATCAACTCCCCTTACATAACTAAAGCATTTCTAGACACAACTTCAACCGGTTTGGCTTGGTAACCTCACAGTAAGTAAAGCCTCGATGCCAAAGTCGTCAGACCCCGATTCCAAGTCACATCGATCTAGCTGGTAACACCTCATATCACTTTGCGGCCTCACGCACGTGTATTCCCACGGGTGTCGCCTTACCATGGCCTACAGACCGCTTATGCCTTTTGGCTCACGTGATATGATAGTGTCGCTAGCACCCATATGACAGAGAACCGCCGACATGACTAGTCGTGGAACCCAAAGCGGCACTAACCCATGGGGACAAAGTATACATGAATCACATCAGCATGTCGTGGCTGCCAGCTGCAGAATCTGGGTGTAGCACTGGGCTAACAGACTCGGAACCCGAGCTGTAGAAAGGTTAGGCAGGACTCCGGATGTCACCACAAGCGTGACATTTCCCCTCAAGGGACACACACAGGAACAAAGTGAAACACATGCCGCTACCAAGTGTCCAGAGCAAGAGTGCTGGGCTAGCAGGACTCCCGGTGAACTGTGTCAGAAGCGGACTACTATCGCCAGTGAAGCACTAGACTACATTTCCCATATGAGAGGCTGCCAAGGATAAACAACTAGATTGTCGGATCCCACACATACCAAGCATTTAAAAACATACACACAATATGCTCAATATGTGTAAATACAACATGGCATCACAACATAACTCACGACTAAAATATTTATTCATTAGGCCCGAGGAGCGAGGATATTACAAACATGGGTCTCATGACCCAACATTCAGAGCATACAAGTCAAAGCACAAGCGGAAGCTAAACATGTCCGCATGCAGACAACTATAAATGAAAAAAGGCTGAGAAGCCTGACTATCTACCAGATCCCGCCGAGGCACAAGATCGTAGCCGAGGTAACAAGCTAAACGTCAAGTCCACGCTGAACTACTAGCTAGACCGACGCCTCTCTACGCAAAAACATAAAATAAGCAAACATGAGTACAAATGTACTCAAAGCAAGACTTACATCGTAATCCAACTACATATGCATCATTATCAACAAAGGGGTGGTGGAGTTTGACCGCAGTAAGCCAGCTTTTGACTCGGTGGCTATCCCAAACTACTTAACTGCAAGTAACTCTTTGAGGTGGCGCACACGAGTCCACATATTCACCATATCATACACCACCATGGGATCCGGGCCCTGCCTCCCTACGAGAACGCCTATCATCCATAGCACTCACGCTATCTTGGCGCATTTTAGAGTATCCACTTTCTCTTGTCTATGAACTAATATAGGCAACCCAGAAGTCCTTTACATCATGACACGGCTATTCGAATAGATCATATTAACCCTGCAGGGTGTACTTCTTCACACACGCTCGCCACTTTACCACCACGCACACGCCGTGTATCTCGCAACCTTCAAGCGGAAGCTGGCGAGGGAGTCGCCACGACCTGACTAACCACACAAGTCTCTAGTCCAGGTTTATCGCCTATTCGGGTTCCATCCGCAAGGAGATCCGGTCGGGTGTAAGCGCCACGGCCCCCAAACGATGTGTGTGCATGGTTCCGAGACACCAAGCGGGCGCTGCAGTACACCGCCACTTGTATCTACCGCATCATAGCTCACCCCTAGGGTCACGCCACGCATCGGCCTCCAACACATATCCTACAAACACCGTAAACTAGTTGCAACTCCCCGGACGTAGATCGAGGCGTATTAATAAGCCGAGAGGGGCCGAAAGTTACCGAACCCAATGTGTGGTAGTAACTGGTTCATGGATCACAAACACGTAACTCAGTTCCTCGAGGGACGGCCGCAATGAGACAACCCACCATGTACTCCCTACATGGCCTCTCACCGCCATTTTTACCAAATTGTGTTCACACACTTAGCTCACACACAAGAGGACATGTTCACACCTCCGATTCATCCTCGGCGAATCAGACGGACTCAACTCTAAGCAAAGCAGTGCATGACAAACAAGCATGAATGAGTAGGGCAATAACAGGGCTCAAACAACTCCTACTCATGCTAGTGGGTTTCATCTATTTACTTGTGGAACGACAGTGTCATGCAGAGGATAAAGGTTCAGCTACCGCAGTTAAGTGCAACAGATAAATCGTTGTTGTCCTAATGCAAGAAAAGAGAGCAGGAGCGAGAGAGTGGGATTGTATCGAATGAACAAGGGTTTTGCTTGCCCGGCACTTCAAGACAATATAGTTCTTCATCGGTGTCATCGAACTCATCGCCGGCAGACATCGCTTTGAGAGGGACAAACACAAGAACATGTATGAAACAACATCAATGCGATGCACAATATGATGCATTATCATGACATGGCAATATGATGTGGTTTGAGCTAATACAACTAGCAAGTGTTAAATGAAGTTGGTTTGAACTCCTAGGTTCAAATTCAAACTTCATATGTGAAATTCAAATGCCATTTAATTGATTTGTGCTAAACAGCAGCTATAAGTTGTTCTAACATTCATGAAAATGGTACAGATGGATAGATTGGATTTTTCTGATCATTTTTCATATATAATTTGTTTGATTTGGAGTTACGATTGAATTTCTATGAATTTTTGAAGTTTGCAACATTTTTTGGAATTTCCTGGATAAACTTAAATCTAGAAAATGCTTTACTGCGTCAGCATGACATAGGTGTGACGTCAGCAGGGCAACTGGGTCGGCCAGGTCAAACCTGACCAGTGGGGTCCACCGTCCGCTGGTCGGGCTGGTTAGTGTAACGACATGTGGACCCAACAATACCACGCCGCTTCATTAAAGTCGACGCTTGGGTCCCGTTGGGTTATAACTAATCTAAGCAGAAATAATACTGGTGTTAATTAGGGCATCGGACCCATGTGTCATTGGCTCAGGGGGTTGTTTAGTGGGGGATCAGCTGCTAAATACTTGGTCACGCTACTCGCCGGAGTTCACCGGCGGCGACACCCCAAAACACGCATGAGGGTTGCCGAGTGACGCCGCATGCGGTGTTAGCTGGCCAAGGGCACCAGAGGTTGCCCTTGATCAAGCGGCATCCAGGGGGAGGCACGCCGGGAGGGCGCTGGATGACGGAGCTCGCGAACAAGCTCGCGTGGCGGCCGGCGTTGCTCGGGCCGGGCAGGAACTGCAGCTGGGCCGAAAGCGAGCAAGCAGAGTGGAGAGGCATCCTCCTCGGAGGTGCTGTGGAGCGTGTCGCTGCCCCGAGCGAGCAGAGAGGCTCGAGCGGGTTCGGCCGCCATGGCGACGCTGGCCGGGTGACCTCGCTACGGCTAGAGGGCGGGAGCAAGCAGGGGGCAGAGGGGAACGCCAAGAGCTCACCATGAGCACGATGGGAAAGTCGGGCATGGGGAGGTCCGAGGCGATTTAAATCACAGCGGCGATCTCGGTTCGGAGGAGGAAGACGATTTACATTGAGGGCGTTGCAGCTTCCAGCTCATGTGGCTCGGTGGGGTTGACGGGGATGGAGTGGAGGATCTCTGGAGCATGTTGGATGGGCGAGGGAGGGCCGGCGGCACGCAGCTATGGCGAAGGGCGGCGCGGGGCGGCTCGGGCCAGCCCGAGAAGAGAGCCGGGGAGATGCTCGGGAGAGAGTGGAGGGGTTCCAGTGGGGTCGGGAGACGCACGTGAGGGTCGCCCAGCGGCCCAGCGAGGCGGGCGGCCAGAGTGGTGGCGGGCTGTGTCGGGCGGCCGCCACGCACCTGCTTGTCCTCTGGCGCAGGAGGAAGGCGACAGGGGAGGCGGCCATGCTGCTGGGCTGCATGCAAGTCGACCAAAGACGGGGAAATGGGCAGTTGGTGGCGCTGTAAGTTGCATAGGTAAATCCTCTCTCCTTTTTTATTTCTGTTTTCTATTTTCTCGTTTTGTTTTCTTTTTGGATTTAGTAAAAATACTAAACCACTTTATAAAATCCTGAAATAAATTATGGGCACCGCTGAAATGTTTTTCAACAGCCTCAACCATTTTCAGAATTATTTGGGCAATTAAAATATTTATAGTAATTAAAATGCCCAAATGCAAATACTTTATGGATTAATTCAAAATCCGTAATGGCCTAGAAAAATGTGCACCATTTTTTTGGCAAGAGGTTCTGGACCAATTTAAAAATGATGAACTTTTCCAAAGGCATTTTGGGTTCATTGAAAATATTTTGAGGTTGAACCTATTTGGTTTATTCTGGTGCTAGGGTTTAGTCATCCCCACTTCAAAATTTCCTTTGAAATCAAACATGATGCATGGATGCAGATGCCACTAATTACAACCAATTCTGGGGCTGTGACAGGTAGGCATCGAACGACGCCGTGTCGGAGTCGACAAGCATTGGGTCTGTGGAGCCGACAGACTCCAAGTCCGTGGTAGGCTCGCCGGAGATGTGTAATTGGTCGAGGAGGCTGATGAGGCGGCTCTCGGGGCAGCCCGTGCCCGCGTCGGATGCGGGCTCGTCGGAGATGCGAGCCTTGCCAAGAAGATCGGCGAGGCAACCGGCGCGCTACAGCGTCGGCCGACGCTTTGCGCTGTCAGGCAAGCGCCATCGGGCGTGTCGGGCTGGCTACGCCGACCGGAGGAAAAGGGTTCCCGCCTGCAGAGCAGGTTCTCCTGGACGACGGTGCACTGCCCCACGGTGGGTGCCAAATGTCGGGTGGTAGGTGCGACATATGCCAACGGATGGCTTATCATTGTGGGAGCCAAGAAGACATCGCTGCTCGAAACGGGATAAGGCGAAGACATGCACCCCGGCGGATCTTACCCAGGTTGGGGGCTCTCCGTGGAGATAATACCCCTACTCCTGCTTTCCGGGGTCTCCGCATGATCACTAGATCGATAAGAAGCTACAAGAGGCTCCTTGAGCTGTTCAGTGGGAGGAGGAAGAAGGGCAAGGCTAGCTCTCTTCTCTCCCTATGGCGGTGTCCAAAACTCTATGAGATCAACCCTTCGCATGGGTGTCCCGGGGGTGGTTTATATAGGCCATTTTGGGGTACAACGGTAATCCGGCTGGGTGTGGGCCCTAGCCGTCAGTGTCTATGGCCGCCGGCTTCTCCACCGGCCGCTGGGGCCCGCCGACTAATGGGTCCCGTCGGCTGCTGGCCCATTGGTCGACAGGCCGGCCCCACCGCCTGAGGGTCTTGTCGGAGGCTGGTCACTGTTGCCTCGCCTCTGATGACGAGGGATTTGTTGAGGTAAGCATGGCTACAGTGCCGCCGCCTTGCGGGCTCTCACTGTAGCCTTACCTCGTCTTGTCTCCTTAATGGTGCGCGCGCCCGAGGAGGGGGGCAAGCCGGCTATAGGAAGCCGGCCTGGCCTCAGGCCGGCTGGGGGAGGTCAGGCCGCCTTCGGGCATCTCTCTGACCAAAGGGGCCCGCCGCCTACGGGCCATATTGGCAGCCCGTCGTGGAGGGTGTCACGATCAGCATGGCAACAGTGCGACGCCGGACGGGGATGGCTGTCCTGTTCGGCGTACTGTAGTCATGCGTGCTCCAGGATTCGGGGGTGGCAGGGTCCACTGTTGCCACGCCCCATCCCATCATTGTTATGGGGGTGCAGACTTTTAGGGCACGGCCCCAGGCTGCCTGCCAAGGGCCGGCTTCTTGGGATCGGTCTTCTTGGGCCGGCTTCGTGAAGTCGGTCCTTCCGTGGCCGGCTTCTTGGGGTCGGCCCTATCGTGGCGTCCTCCAATAGAGTTTATGGCCGGGCCACCTTCCGGTAGCCGGCCTGTGTGATAGCCGGCCGAAAGAAGGCGGCCCCGTGTCTTGGGAGCTTCAAGGCTCGGTCGGCCCGTTGTTTTTTCTAAGGGCCAAAGGGAGCCGGCTAGGCTACCCGTGGTCATTTACTGCGACAGTTGGATAAGGGGATCCTCGGATAGCCCGACTATATACATGTGCCAGACTGTTCGTCTATGAAGATACAAGACGAAGACTTCTTCCCGTGTCCGGATGGAACTCTACTTGGCATGGAAGGCAAGTTTGGCGATTCGGATGTGTAGATTCCTTTCCCTGTAACCGACTTTTTACAACCCTAGCCCCCTCCGGTGTCTACATAAACTGGAGGGTTTAGTCCATAGGGGACAATCATAATCCCATAGGCTAGACTTCTAGGGTTTTAGCCATTATGATCTCATGGTAGATCAACTCTTGTAATACTCATATTCATCAAGATCAATCAAGCAGGAAGTAGGGTATTACCTCCATAGAGAGGGCCCGAACCTGGGTAAATATTGTGTCCCCCATCTCCTGCTACCATCCACCTTAGATGCACAGTTCGGGACCCTTACCCGAGATCCGCCGGTTGACACCGACACCAACCATATGAATCTTGATCTCTAGCCTTCCCCAAGTTGCTTTCCACCCAAATCATATTTCCACCAAATCAAATCCTATGCGAGTGAGTTGAGTGTTGGGGAGAATATCATTTGAAGCACAAGAGCAAGGAGTTCATCAACAACACACCGTCTATTACCTTTTGGAGAGTGGTGTCTCCTAGATTGGTTAGGTGTCACTTGGGAGCCTCCCACAAGATTGTGGAGTGAACCAAGGAGTTTGTAAGGGCAAGGAGATCGACTACTTCGTGAAGATCTACCCTAGTGAGGCAAGTCCTTCGTGGGCGATGGCCATGGTGGGATAGACAAGGTTGCTTCTTCATGGACCCTTCATGGGTGGAGCCCTCCGTTGACTCGCGCAACCGTTACCCTTCATGGGTTGAAGTCTCCATCAACGTGGATGTACGATAGCACCACCTATCGGAACCACGCCAAAAACATCCGCGTCTCCAATTGCGTTTGCACACTCCAATCCCATCCCTTTACTTTCTTGCAAGTTGCATGCTTTACTTTCCGTTGCTCATATACTCTTTGCATGCTTGCTTGAATTGTATCTAGATTGCTTGACTTGTGCTAAGTTGCTAAAATCTGCCAAGAACTAAAATTGGGAAAAGGTTAAGTTTTTATTTGGCCAAGTAGTCTAATCACCCCCTCTAGACATACTTTGATCCTATAATTGGTACCAGAGCTTTGGTCTCCATTTGCCTTGATTTCCATAGCTTTTGGTGATCATAGCCTTGGTTTCACATCCTAGGAGAGTATGGCGTCTAGTGTGGGAAATTACCACCGTAGAGGTCCTTACTTTGATGGTACTAATTTTGCCAGTTGGAAGCATAAGATGAAAATGCATATTCTTGGACATAACCCTGCCGTTTGGGCTATTGTGTGTATTGGCATGCAAGGTGAATTCTTCGATGGGAGAGAACCAAACCGTGAAGCTACCGCAGAAGAGTTGAAGATGCTGCAATACAACGCTCAAGCTTGTGATATCCTCTTCAACGGATTGTGCCTCAAGAATTCAACAAAATCACGCCTTTGAGAATGCAAAGGAAATTTGGGATACTTTGATTGATATGCACGAAGGTACCGACTCAAATCAAGGAATCCAAATTGGATGTGCTTCAAAGTTAACTTGACAAGTTCAAAATGAAGGATGGTGAAGGTGTCGCTGAAATGTACTCTAGGCTTGCTCTCATCACAAATGAGATTGCCGGCTTAGGAAGTGAAGAGATGACCGATAAATTCATCATTAAGAAGATTCTAAGAGCTTTGGATGGAAAATATGATACCGTGTGCACATTGATCCAAATGATGCCTGACTACAAATATCTCAAGCCAACAGAAGTCATTGGAAGAATTGTTGCTCATGAGATGGCACTCAAGGATAAGGAAGAACTTCCCAACAAGTCAAGTGGTGCTTACAAAGCCTCATGTGATCCTCCTACATAATCAAGTGAGAAACAAACCTTCAATGAGGAATTGAGCCTAATGGTGAAAAACTTCAACAAGTTCTACAAGAGTAGAAGCAAGGAAAGAAGTTCCAAGTCAAGGTCCTACAATGACAAAAGATCTTTGAGTGTACAATCGTGGAAGACCCAGACACTACTCCAATGAGTGTACGACTCCCTACAAAAGGAGAGAAGATTCACCTAAAAGAAAAAGTAGAAGAGAAGAATCACCACAAAGAGAGAGGAGGAGTAGAGATGATCGTTATGAACGAAGAACCTCCCGGAGAAGCAAGGATTCAGAATGGAAGGACAAATCATCAAAGAGCTACACAAAGCAAAGACATCAAGCTCATGTTGGTGAATGGGTATCCGGCTCCGACTCCGACCATCACTCCGAGAGAAGTTATCACTCCGACTCTGAATATACTCAAGATGAAGGTGTTGCCGGTCTAGCACTTGTGTCAACCAACTCCTAGGACATATTTGACTCACAAAATGAAGGGATTGGAAGATGCTTCATGGCTAAAGGCCCAAAGGTATCACACCCCGAGTATGTTGATTTCAATAGTGATGAAGATGACTTGTTAGGTGATGATGATTTACTTGTTGACAACTCTAGTGATGAATACTATGATGAAACATCAATTAATCATGCTAATCAAGATAAAACGAATGACAATGATAAGGAGAAGATTGAGCGTCTAACTAAAGAACTCTTAAGTTAGCTCATGAAACTACCTTGGAAGATCAACGAGAACTTTTAAGAACTCATGAGAAGTTACATTTTGAAAAGCTCAACCTTGAGCAAGAGCATGAGTTTTTAAAGGCAATCAATGATGATCTTCGCAAGAAAAGTTCTTCTTACATTACCAAGCATTTACTCTTATCTACTTACATGCCTCAAGTAAAATCTAGCAACAAAAGTAAGAAAGATTCTTCCTCTAGTAGTAACAATAATCAAGCTAAATCCAATGTTGTTGCTTCTAATAGTTCTCTTGATTCCACAAATGATTCTCTTAGCCAAGTTACACTTGAGCAAGAAAATAGCTTATTTAAGGGAATTATAGATAAAGGTGTTTACAAGAGCCTTGCCGGAAGTAAGCAATTTGAAGAAATTGTACGCAAGCAAGGAAGGCACTGGAAGAATCAAGGTGTTGGTTTTGAACGAAACTTCAATGCCAATGGAGTTGAGTGGGAAGAAGATCAACACCCCAAGATGAAGTTTGTTCCTCAACAAGAGAATATGATCCTACTTCTTTTCAAGGGACACAAGCTCAAGATGATCTTCCACCACAAGACCACAAGCAAAAAGGCAAGGACAAGCTTCAAGAGGAGATTGATGCATTTGAAGAAGCTCCCAAGGCCTTGGTCAAGTGGGTTCCCAAGACTACATCAAGTTCTACTTCATCAAGTTCTACTACAACCCCAAGGATTCCCATCAAGCATTACAAAAAAATACACTTCCGTGATGATACATGTTTATCACAGTAGGTCGCGTTTTTTGTCATGCATGTACATCCATGACGATTTTATGACAGAATCAAGATAGTCATACTGCATCATTGTCATAGAAGTGTTCCATGACATTACCAAAATTATCATCATGGAAGTGTCCACTTCCATGACGATAAATCGCGCGTCACATAAGTGCTTTCGTCAATGGTGACCAACACGTGGCATCCACCGTAATGGAACGCCGTTAAGCTATTGGGTCCGGTTTTGGATCCTATAACCCATTAACTGCCCGGACCAATGGGGATTTTCCACGTGTAAAATCATCATTGGTCGGAGGAAACATATGTTGCCTCACCGCTGGGACAGATGGCATCCACTCATTGGACAGGAGGCACCTATGATAGGTCGACACGTGGCACGACCCAACAATGGCCCATTCCAGTGAAAAAGGCCGGCCCTATAAAAATTAGCAGGCCGGCCCATATAAGGCCTACTTGTGTCAGGTCCATTTAAGCCCACGACCCATAGGAGATGTGCCAATTCGGCCCGTTAAAGATTTGACACCATTGCAGCCCATCGTCAGTTCGAGCCCGTTAACAGCCCGCTATATATTTGGGCTCAATATCAGCCCGATGAGATTTCAGCCTGTTAATGGCCCATTCAATGGATGGGCCAATTTTCAGGATGTACATCTTTCGGCCTTTTAGTGACCCATTAAATGTTGGGCTAATTTCCGGCCCGGTGTGTCTTTCAGCCTGTTGACGGCCCATAAATCAATTGGGACATTTGTAGTCGGTCCTGAGTTTCAGCCTTTTAGCGACCCATTTAAGTGTTGGGCCAATTTCTGGCCTCGTGTCTCTTTCAGCCTGTTGACGACCCATAAATCAGTTGGGCCATTTGTAGTTGGACCTGAGTTTTGGCCTTTTAGAGACCCATTTAAGTTTGGCCAATTCCTGGCCCTTTGTGCCTTTCAGCCTGTTAACGAACCATAAATGAGTTGGGCCATTTGTAGTCGGACCTGAGTTTTGGCCTTTTAACGGCCCATGCCCTTCATGGTCCGATACCAGCTCGGTTTCTCTTTCGGCCTGCTAAAGGCCCACAACACAGTTGGGCCATTTACAATACAACCTGACTTTCAGCCTCTTAGCGGCCCATGCTCTTCATGGTCCAGTACAAGCCCACTATCTCTTTTGGCCTGCTAAAGGCCCATAGTATAGTTGGGCCATATCTAGCCCGAACTTAGTAACGACCTGTTAACGGACCGTGAAATCAATTGGGCCCACCTGTTGCCCGCTTCGATGTCGGCCTGTTAACGACCCGGGAGGTAAGAGGGCCGACCATTAACTTTTGGCCTAGTAATGGCCCATTAACTTAATGGGCCCACTAAAGTTCGTACATGTATTGAGGCCAAATTAGATAATTTGAGCCCATTACGACGAGCAATTATGCACAGGACCAAAACCAATCAAGCAAAGGTACGGCATACAGGGAAAAACATTGCACATCCAGCATATATTACAGGAAATTACATCCACTAGGCAATCAAAGATTGATGCCAGTGCAAATAAATGAACATAACCTAATGATCTACAACGTCACAATCTGCAACCTCAGCAAGGATGACGCCCATAAGCATGTGGGCAAGTTCTTGCTGCCTTGCTACACTGTCTCTGAGAACATTGATTAGTTGTTGTGTCGCACGACTCTGCACCTCTGATTCCTCCACCATTTCCATCATTGCTTCAGCCATTAATTGGTTCACAAACATACATTTTTTCCGTTGCATTCGAGACAGAGGACAGATTCAGATGGCGATTTTGCTTGTATTATTGATAGTGGATAGTGTCTCGACAACTGCATCATAACATAAATTAGGAGGGGAACCAAACAGATTAATCATGAGTTATTGGCATATTACTTGGCCTAGATTTATTGGAAAGAAACAATGGGGTTGCCTTGCTATTTTCAGAGTTTGTCTTCTTATCTTTAGCAGCCTGCACCAAATTAACACACTAGCATTGCTATCATTGGCCATGTCAGATAATAGGAAAGCAACATTGACACAATGAACGTTTGGGCAACTAGCCTACACCAAATTAACACAATATGGCACAACTATCATCAGCCAGGTAAGGTAATACGAAAGCAACATTGACACGATGAATGAATGGGCAACCAGAACATCACTACAATTCAGTAATGTGCATGATATGAGATAGTACACTCATGCAACTCAGTATGCAAAACTACCAGGTAATTTTCTTTACAAAAATCAACATTGGCGCCTTTGACATTTTGCTACAAATAATTTTAGATCAGATATAGCTTGGATTCACGCCGATCAACAAAATACATGCTGATGTAAAAATATAGTGATATACAACAGGTACTTACATCAACATTGGAGCACAGAGAATTCCCGCAAGATATTTTCCTCAAATACAATCCCAGTGAAGGAAGTCTTCTATCATTTAACCTTATTTTCTAAAAGAGAGATGGGCAAGAAACATGTAGAAAATATGATCAGAATGCTATAAAATTTCATGATGCAAGGATACGCACACGCTTCTTAGAATGGAGTTGACATTATTTTGCTGGACTGGAGCGGACTAGTTCTTTGGCCACTGGAATCTGCTTATTATCAGTGGGAGTTGGGTTTCTCCGGCCGGAGCGGTATCTATGAAAAATGGAGTTGGTTTATTATCTCCTCGGCATTTGGACCTTTTGCAAAGACCTAGTTTGTAACCCTTCAGATTCTAACATAGCCGTTTTCCCTTGCATGCCTTATATAGAAGAATGGTGCTTCAATTATAAAACATGCTACATGAGAGATGGAATAGGTATCAAGAATAGAAATGCATGACATATTGACATGTATTCCCTTCATCCGGAAATAAATGGATGGGTCTAGGCGTATTTCAGTTCTAGATACATCCAGTTTTATCCATTTCTGCGACATGTAATCCGGATGGAGGGAGTATAATGTAAGAGCTAGGGATACGAGGACAACACAGTAAAAAAATACTGAAAACCCACTGCAGAACCAAAGTATTCAAACCCACTGATATGAGATAGTACACTCATGCAGCTCAGGATGCAAAACTACCAAGTAGTTTTCCTTACAAAAACCAACATTGTGGCCTTTAATCATACATTTTGCTACAACTAAATTTAGATCAGATAAAGGTTGGATTCACGTCGATTAACAAAATATATGCTGATGTAAAAATATAGTGATATACAACAGGTACTTAAATCTGCATTGGAGTACAGAGAATTCCTGCAAGAATCTTTCCTCACAGATGATACCAAAGGTAAGTTCTTCTATCTCATAAGATTATTTTCTAAAAGAGAGATGGGTAAGAAACATGTCGAAAATATGATCAGCATGCTATAAAATTTCATGATGCAAGGATACGCACACGCTTCTTAGAATGGAGTTGACATATTTTTGCTGGACTGGAGCGGACTAGTTCTTTGGCCATTGGAATATGCTTATTATCAGTAGAGTTGGGTTTCTCTGTGGTGGAGCAGTATCTATAAAAACTGGAGTTGGTTTATTATCTCCTGGCATTTGGATCTTTTGCAAATGCCTTGTTTGTAAGCCTTCAGATTCTAACATAGTCATCTTCCCCTTGCATGCCTTGTATAGAAGAATGGTGCTTTAATTATAAAACATGCTACAATAGAGAGATGGAATAGGCACTGAAGAATAGAAAGGCATGACATATTGACATGTATTCCCTCAATCCATAAAAAATGGATGGGTCTAGGCGTATTTCAGTTCTAGATACATCCTTTTTTATCCATTTCGGCAACATGTAATCCGGACGGAGGGAGTATGGTGTAAGAGCTAGGGATACGACAGGACAACACAGTAAAAAACACTAGTTGAATGTAAAATGTATGCTAGCGGAATATGTACAGAAAAAACTAAGGCAACATACACGTGTATGATTGTGAAACTAAGATGACATTGCAACAGAGCACTAGAACAACACTTGAATGTAAAAAAACATGGTATGGTAGACAAATGAAGTACATACTGATGAATAACTATGCATAAGATATTCAGAAGCATGATGACCAAATTAAGCAGATGGCATAGCGATAGAGTAGAATGACAGTACTTGAATTTGAAAACATGTTATCATGAATGGAATAGGTACTGAAAAACAGGAAGGCATGACATATTTACATGCATGATCAGCATGCTAAGCACATGGCATTACAACAGAGTAGATACACTCCAGGACATTATATGCATGTTGTACCCATATCACAGGCCAAGTTAGAGCAAGGACCTTGTGGGGTGAACCCGGTGAAGAGGATTCATCATCTTTCTGCAAGTGTTCTGAAGAACTGCCTTTACATGTTCCATCATATTGGGTATGATTGACATCAAGTTTATTGGCCTTTACATTGCTCTGTGAGGTTCTTGTGGATATATTAGTGTGTGCAATTATATCTGACATGCATGGAAGATAAGTAGTAGTTAGATTTATGTAATGAGTGCATGTAGGAGACGACATAAATAGTAGGACTGGGGTTAACTAGTAGCAATAGGTCTCAAAAACTAAAGGGAGAACACAGATGAAAGCTACAGAATATGTATCATTTGTACTCAAGATTAACTAGATGGCACACAAAAGTATTAAAGAACAACATAGGTAATACTAGAAGTGGTATAATACTACCTGTGGGATAACATTGACTGATGGATGATAACTATGGAACAACGTTACCTAAAGAACAAGTATCTTAGCTGAACTATAGAACATCATTAACTCCTGAACAAGACCCGTAAAAGATCAGCATGAATATACACTGAAATTTGATAATCTATTTTCCATGCTTAGTTGAATAACAAAGCCATAAATGTTGCACACAAGTAAGATGAGGGTACAACCTATCTGGCCGCCATCCATAGGAGTGAGCATCATGTGTTGACTTGTCCATGGCCCTGCTGTTGTTGTGGCTGTCCATGTCGGGCACGCGCATTCGATGCAGGGAACTGTTGAGTGGGGAATATAGCTCCCTTCTGGTGTATGATCCCTTGTTGGAGCAGCTGCGGTGAGTCGGAAGATGGTGTGGCTGAAGATGCAGATAACACATAATGTTAAGAACGACATATCTCTTTGATCTGAAGAAATACACTAAGAGATCAACAACAAGGTACGAGAGTTGTCACACGTCTGCTGATCAAGACTAAATTGGGGTCACACGATTTTATTTTATTTTGGTATCGTCCGATCTACACCGGATGGCTTGATGGCCGCCTTGTGCCTCCCGGCCGACATCGCTCGAATCTTCCCCGAAGAGCCAGCGACCAACGGCAGAGCAGCATGCCTCCACCATCCGTGGCCCCGGCCAAAACCCCGCTCCCCACCCCACCGCACTGCCGTGGTTGTGCTGCCCCGGGCCAATCCACAAAGACTCCCCGTCATCCAGGTCCGGTGGCGGCAGTACCTTCAACCCACGAAACTCTAAGGGTTTGTTTGGTTTCAGTAATGGACTGGAATGGAACGGGTCCGACATGTTCCTGGGCCTCATTTGTGAGTTTGGTAGACAACTAGAACCATAACGGACTCGTGCTCGCAAACCGAATATTCGGCCCAGATGCGGAATCCACTCGTGCCTCCAAATCGGAGGAACGACGCGGAACAGCCTCGATCGCTTCTCTCGCTTTCGAACCATATCCTCTCTGCGGCTCTTCTCCCACGTCTCTCCCCCTCCCGTGGTGTGCGTCGTCGGCTCTCCTCCTCCGGTTTGTGCCACCGGCCATCTTCCTTTGATATGCAACGTCTTCCTCTCCAATCCAGTGCCGATCTTGCCGTGGGGCAACAATGGCGGCACACGCCGGGAAGCACCAAGTCGTCACGCTTGACGGAGCAGCCGCTCCAAACGCTGACCGTTGACCGCGCCTGAGAATAGACTGCTGGGAGTAGCGGTCATGTGCGGGAATGCCAAGGCCATGCCTCACATCCAGTCGTCCTCCAAGCTCATCTTTCGCAATTCTTTTCTTGTAGCTACTGTTTATCTTGTGCTTGAGTCAGATTATTGTAGCTCACACAATTGTTCGTTGCACGGATTCAATTCGTCAGTGCTCAAAGAAAATTTGCTTCGATCCCTCAAACCCCTATTTTTGAAATCCAATTTGTTTACCTGGCTTTGTTGCATAGATGGATCGATGATCATTTACAAATCCATTCCATTCCGCCTGTCAAACCAAACACCAAAATGTAACCATTCCGTTCCTACCAAACATAAGGACGGAATCAACCCATTATGCTGGAATGGAACCATGACATTCCATTATACTTCGTTCCCGAACCAAACACACTCTAAGGTAGCCATCTAAGTGGTGCTTCCACGGCAAACTTGCGGCCCCGCACCCTTACGTTAGACACCAGCCAACCGACAGCCTAGGAGCTCCGCCGCCTCGAGGGGTGCTGCTTCCCATTGGGAATCGATTGGCCTAGAATAAAAATTCATACATCTGACGCCTAAATAAAGTGATTTGAGATGAGGGTGCGACCTATCTGGCGGCATGGTGAAGTAGGCAGGTCCAGCTGTCGAGTCGGTGAGGCCGGCGCGGTTGCGGTGGCGACCGGCGGTAGGGAAACAACGATGTCGTGATGGTCGACAGCTACGGGGAAGCAGCGCCGAGACTTTGGACGGATCCTAAGTTGGAGCCGCTCTGGCGCCGTGAACAACGACGGGGGTGAATCGGCTCCGATATGGTTCATGCGGCCGTCGTTGAGGCAGCTCCAGCAGCACGAGTAAGAGGCACACGGCCCAGTGCACAACGGCAAATGGAAAACGTCTCCGACATTAGGGAGGAGGCGGCTGTGAAATTGGTGCGGTGGGGGCGCCATGGAGGAGGGGCTGAGGTTTCGCGGCTCGGGAGAAGGGATCTTCCAGGGAGAAGGTGATTTGGCGCCCACGAGGTATGAATGGGGGGGGGGGGAGGACTGGGAGGGGAGTGGAACCATGTCTTATGGACGCATTTGTCTGAAATGTGAGGGGGAGTTACAGTTCTACCCCAGTCTTTAGGCTTCTCGGATTGGGTCTATGTACTGAGGGTCGGGGATAGTAGAGTAAATTTGCTTCTCCCCAACTAGTGGGCGGGAGCGATTTCGGGTGAAGAGGGCGAGTTTTGAAATATAGTGGGCGCGAGAAATTTCAGGCAAGGAGAGCGTGTTTTGAAATAGTGGGCGCGAGCTATTTCGGGCGAGGAGAGCGTGTTTTGCCGACCATGGTTTATGAATTATTCGGCACATGTCATTTCGGCCGAGGAGAAGGCACGCTTGGATGAAGTTACGAACCTACCCTCGATGTACAACGTGCCAATTGATGTGTGTCCCACATAGGATAGTAATTTCGCGTCTCCCATTTATTTGGTCGGGCGAATTCCACCGAGCAGAGGATGTTTAACGGTTCGTACAAATTTTGGGAGAACGAGCATCCACGTCTACCTTACCAAGTCGATTCGAATCAAATTTTGAAATATTAGCTTGCCACTTGTTTTTTAGATGGAGAGATGATGCTCGGAGTAATGTGTTTTTACATGCTCATTGCTAGCGATTTACTATATGACAAATAGTTGACCCACCCAAAAACGCGAATCAAACCCAAAATGAAATATCTCGATTCAATGAAATAGCTCGTTCACTAGGTCAAAATAGTGAACTAAATCCAAAATTGAACACCTCAATTGAGTAGCATGTTGTACAGTATTATAGTACTCCATGAACATGTTGAAAGTAAAATTAATGAACTTGTTTGATATACGCATATATCTGTTCATGTGTGGATTGCGCATAACATGTTCTCCAATTTAAATATTTGAATGCAAGTTTATATCGAAACATGGTTTATATCTGTCTTTTATTCATAAATCGCGCCCCCCCCCTCTCCCACACGCGCTCTCTCTCTCTCTCTCTCTCTCTCTCTCTCTCTCTCTCTCTCTCTCTCTCCGACAATCTTCAATTCTATCGCACGCATCCGACACACAAACCTTGTTGGTCCCACTCCCTTCTCTCCATCTCTCTCTCTCTCTCTCTCTCTCTCTCTCTCTCTCTTTGTGTGTGTGTGTGGGGGGGGGGGGGGTCTTTCTAGTTCGCATGCATATATACTCCATCTATAGGTCTCTCTTGCACACTATGTATGATACTCTAGTCCAAGCTAGACATCTTGGGTGCACTCATCGTACGCACACAAAGTCCTTGGCTCGTTGCCCGTAACTCTCTCACGCACCACTGCTGCCGTCTCGAGCTCTTCCCCCTCTCTCAAACTCTCCATCTACTGGGTCACACATACACATGCATATCTCACTGCACTTTTCGATAGGCCCATCTAAAACTCTATCTCTCTCCCTCGTTCTCTCTCCATCTCTCACACACACAATCTCATGCCTAGCTAGCCAAGTATGATGGTCTCTCACTCAATTGTAGGCACACGCAGTCCCCCCTATATGTATATGACTAGCTAATCTTAGTCTCCATCACAAACATGTGCATGGTCTATCTCGATTTCTCTCGGGGCATCTTTCTATCTCGCACGCACCTCCCTCGATCTCCCACCCATATAGTCCCCTCACAATCTCCAGGGAATATCTCTATCACAAAACACCCTCTCTCCCTCCCCATGCGTCCATGTTCTCCATGTGTCCCACTCGACCTTTGTTCCTTGTTGGCCAGACCTCTATTGGACATGTGCTATAGGGGTGTCTCTCTCCGTTGCAAACAATCACACACTAGCTATCTTCGTGTATCTCCTCGCCTCGCTTTTCCATCTCGGAGATGCATGTGTGATATGTTCGCATAAGAAACAAAAAAACACACTCTCTCTAATTTATTGTTTGTTGTCACTTTCTCTTTCACACACATACTCTTTTTGCACACTTACTCATTCTCCTTCACACGCACTTGATCTCTCTCGACTTATGCACTCTCCTCGGTCCATAGCATATAGATTTATTGAAAAGACAAACACCACAAAGTTTGACCATATACGTGGAGAAAAACAATTACATCTAGAACGGCAAACATATACCATTAGATTCACCATGAGATGTAGTTTTGTATGATTTATCTTTGGTATTGTAGATATAAATAACATTTGCGTAAACCTGATCAAAGTTTCCAAAGTTTGACTTCTAAAAAATTACATGCACTGCATTATCGAGCGGATGGAATATCTCTTTCCCCCTCTCAGCTATCTGACGCACCACTCAGCCTTATCGGGGCTCCTCAATCTCTTTCAAACTTTGTATCTCCCTGGTTCACACATACACATGTCTTGCTCGCGCTATACATATAGACCCATCCAACACTCTCCACCCTTGTTCTCTCTCCATGTGACACGCACCCCCCTAAGTACCATAATTCCTCACTCCATCATAGCCGCAAGCACTCCCCCCCTAAGTATGATTATCTCTCACTAGCCATCAGGAACACACAAATTGTCTTCTTCCATCCATACGTCTATCTCGATATCTCTTGGGGCATCTTCTATTGTGCACACACCTTGTCACTCGATCTCCCACCCATGTAGTCCCATCACGATCACCAGGGGATCTCTCCATGACAAACATACACTCTCTCCTCCCCATGTCTGCATTTTCTCCGTACATCTGTCTCGACCTCTCTCCCTTGTTTGTTAGACCCCTCTTGGCTACGTGCTAGGGGTCTTTCTCTCTCGTTTGCAAACAACCACACACTATCTCCTCACCTTGCTTCCGTTGTTGAAGATGCATGTGTGATATGTTTGCATAAGACACACACGCTTTTTCTCTACTTTTATCGTGTGTTGTCCATGTCTCTTTCACACACGCACACACACTTTTTTCACTTACTCTTTATATTCCCCTCTCTCTCTCTCTCTCTCTCTCTCTAGTTAGGGACACTGTCACGTCCATAAGCATATGAATGTTTTGAAAAGCCAAACCTCAGAAAAGTTTGACCAGGTATATGTGGAGAAAAACATTTACATCTGGAACGATCATTAGATTCATCACAACATGTACTTACTTCATACTATAATTTATCTTTGGTATTGTAGATATAAGTAATTTCTTTATAAACTTGGTCAAAGTTTCAAAAGTTTGACTTTTAAAAAAGTTGGAACTACATTACCGAACGGAGGGAGTAGCTCTTTCTCCCTCTCTCTGCTATCTCTCATGGGCCTCTCCTCTCACTCGAACTCTCTATACCGACGGATTATACGCTCACTGTGTCAGCGTATAGCTCCGTATATTGTTTAGTTGACCGGTCAACCAGTCCACATGCTGCCTTGTCAGCTCATGTTCTGTATCTTCGTGTGCTAGACCATGTGGCAGTGGGTGAAAATAAGTAAACTAGAGGCCCATCTGACACACGGTGAAGTAAACAAAGTTGAAACCACTCAGGGTAGCACCCCGCATGCTAGTAAATTGAGGGCACATTGAGGACACACTTCTTGCGCGTGAAGGACGCCCTCGCGCACAATTCACCACTGCATGACGACATGCACAGAAGGACGGACTCGCACACACCCAGCACACAACACAGACCAGCACATGTGTACAGCGGTGTCGCCGCCAGTTGAGATGGACGGCAAGGCAGCCAACAAGCGGAGGCGGCTCGAGCCAAAACCGCATCCGGCGAGCCTGGACTTCATCAGCAGCCTCCCCGACAACATGCTGCTCGTCATCATCGGCCTCCTCCCCACCAAATCTGTCGTGCGGACCGCCCTGCTCTCCCGATGGTGCCCCCCCTCTGGCACCGCGTCCCCCTCAACCTCACCGTTGATAGCTGCCTTCGCGACGGGGATTGCAAACACATGGCCGCAGTCTCCAATATCCTTTCATCACACCCTGGGCCAGCCAGACGCCTTGACATCCCAAGTTTGACCCAAGTTTCAACCCAAGTTTGACGAGTTTGACGAGTGGTTCTTATCCCCCACCCTAGATCAGCTCGAGGAGTTCAGCTTTGAAGATGGACGATGTCGCTCTCTGCCGCCGTCTGCGCTCTGCCTCATGCCAACGCTGCACCGCGCCAGCTTCAGCTCCTGCTATCTTCCCTAGATTAATGCCGTGCCCGCCCTTCTTCTCCCTCAACTCAAGCATCTCGACCTCTTCGATGTTGTCATCTTGAAGAAGGCCATGGAGCACCTGCTCCGCAGTTGTACTGCGCTCGAGTACCTTCGTCTTGAGCAGATCCACGGGTTCATTAGCCTCCACATCACCTTGACGAATCTCCGATGGATTTATGTGTCTTGCTAGCCCCGCAACAAGACATCAATTGGGAAGAGATCACTCCAGCTATTCCATGTTATGGTCATTGAGAATGCGCCTTTCCTTGAGAGATTGCTTGTATCGGATCTAGAAGGTCCAACAAAAATCAGGGTCACCGACGCTACCGAAATTGACAAAGATTGGTGTACTCGTCTGCCAAATTTTCTGAACTCTTTATTGGATCCTTAATCGTTCAGGTACAACACTCATCTTCTTCTCCGTCTTCTTGAAATTCACATTTTTAAATTTCTTCTTGATGTATTATGACCGTCTTCCAGAAAATGATTCCCACAAGCTTGACCCAATCTATGCGCACAGTGAAGATCTTGGCAATAAAATCTATCGGCCCCAATCTGGATCAAGTTGTTGGATTCCTTACATGCTTTCCATGCATGGAGAAGCTACTCATCGAGGTGAAACTTATTTCCTATTAGTAAACGGTAATCACAACCTAGCTCAAGTTTTTTCGTAATTTTCCCAAATTACGATGACAAGTGTAGTGTTCAAAACTGCATCTATGCACTGCACCGAAAGAAATGTTTTTAGTATTTTTTCTCACATGATCACGTGCATCGTTTTTGTTGTTGTAGTACTATAGTAGCCTAGGCTAGTCACAGTGGAAAGTAACTTAGACTACTCCAGTAACTCTATGGTTACCCTAAGAGCAAGTACTACCTCCGTCCTGGTTTACCCTTCCTATTTTGTAGTGTCAAAATTTGACCATAGATTTAACTGAGAAAATGTTAATGCATGTCACTAATAACTATATCGTTGGATTCTATTTGAACATAATTTCAAATGGTGTAATTTTTAGTGACATGCATTGGCATTTTCTTAGGTAAATCTATGGTCAAAATTTTATACTAAATACGAGGTAGTACTCCCTCCGTCCCAAAATTCTTTTCTTACATTTGTTTAGATACGGATGTATCTAACACTAAAATGTAACTAGATACATCCGTATTTAGACAAATTTGAGACAAGAATTTTGGGACGGAGGGAGTACAAAAGTGGGCTATGTAGGCCAAAACACGTGCCAAATTCACTTATGATGCATTTGGCATCGATGCCCCTCCATTGCTCAACTGGTGCCTCAATTTGGATCACATACTTTGCTCTGGTGCCAAATTAACTCACACAATGAAAAAACACTTGCGTGGGAGAGAGAGAGGACTGAGGCAATAAAAAAACACTTGTTTGGGAGAGTGAGAGGCTGGTGTAGTTGGTTTGATTGATTTTTTTATACATGTGGGTCTGTGTGCACAGCAGTGCCAACTCCCTCACATCACGGGAGCGGTACCAAAATCTTTTGATTTGACATCGATGTGTATTATGTGTCATACTTTTGCGAAATATGGCATCGACCACGTAGTGGAAGGCAACAAATGCCCAAGCTCTTCACATGCTCCCAGGTAAATGAGAAGAAACAGAAAGAGAGAGAGAGAGAGAGAGAGAGAGAGAGAGAAAGAGAGAGAGTGTGAAAAAATATCACTAGCCAGCCAACCCTATCGTATGAGCGAATGATATTGGTACCTCTTGATGACACGACAATCTTATACAACCAGCTGCTCTAATATGCTCTCTTTTTTGCAGATAAAAAAAAGACCCAAAAGTGAAAAATGTGGTGCACTATAACAATATCAACGAATGCCTTCGATCTCCATCTTACAGAAATTGATTTGATCGACTACCGAGGCAGCACATCTGAGATTAAATTGGCCAGGTTCTTTGTTCTGGAGACAAGTGTGCTCAAGGTAATGAGGTTTGGCGTTCTCTGGCGCAACAATGAATGGTGTGCTGATCACCACAAGCGTCTAAGCCTAAATGACAAAGTCTCCGCAGAAGCTGAATTTGTTTTTGAAACGTCAAATGGCCAGAGACTCAAAACTTATTTGCCCATTAGTGACTTGTTAGGGTGGTGGATTTTAGTTTGTACGATAACGCTGCATCCACCTAAAGTAACGGAAGTTCTTACATAAACTTCCTAGTAATTTCCTCTTCGTAGGTGCAATATTACTCCTAACATTTGTAATATCAGTTTGAAACTAGTAATATTGCCGTGTCCTATTCCTGCATTTTCAAAATCATGCGAATCAAACAGGTCCTGAGTTGGTGATGATGTTATGCCTCCCATCTTTCACCAATAGTCGTCGGATCTAGATCTGACACATACAAACCAAACTTCTCCATTTTTGCAAAAAGATGCCCACACTTGTTCCCCATTTACAAACAACTCCTTGTTTCTCACAATCAGCCTTATCTCCTCCCCACCACATCTAGAAGGCCATGGAAAAATCTGGCGCGATGGCGGCCGGCGCAATCCACCCCAATCTTGGTGTTCCGTGCAATGCACGGGCATCTACGCACGGGAAATTATGTCGAACAGGGCTACGTGTAGTAGGCTAGCTCTACAGCCATGATGATAGTGACGCAGACGGTGAGGCTGACTATGGTATGTCGAACATGGCGCCTATACTCAGGTGTCAACTCCGGCACAGGGTCTTGTCACTTCACTGTGTGGAGCAGCACGTAATAATTTGACCAACGGGTAGTACAATGCTAGTGCTACATTGGTAGTACTACTACTAGTACTAGTAGCACCACTGTTTGGATTTAGGAGTACTACCACATCCATCTAGATTTTAATATTTGACTAGTAATGCATGTCACAAAAAATGTACTACTCCCTCTGTAAATAAATACATGGTGTATTGTTTTATTCCTATCGGCGAGAGAACTTAATGTCTTTTTGCTAATTAACAGGATTACATGCAATGAACTAAACACTATATGTCATGTTTGGTAGTCTCAAGTTATTGAAAGCATGCACGACCCACATCTCTCATTGGTTGATATGTCACGAAATAAGAAATGAGGAGGGAGTTAATGTATCGTGCCTAAGTGTTTTGGGATTATTTGGTTTTTGTAAGGTGACTTACACAACATTTTTTTACATGCATTAACATTTTATTAGTTAAATCAAAGGTCAAAACTTGGCGCAAAATGCAAAGGGGACCAATAAACCAGTAAACATCAAACTTCTCTCGTTTAGCCCCAACTTGAGGTCCGTTGTGATGACTATACTGCATCGACACGGAGGGGGACGCAGCTTCATTGACTTACTGCAACTGCATTTGGGTGAATGACATGTGGGCCCAACGGGTGGCTGGCCCACCTGTCATACAGCCAAAGGCAGGTGCAGTAGAGGGCCGAGGTGTAGATGGCCAACATGCACATGAGTTCAACGTAGTCTGCACTTCTCATATAAAGGCTCCCCGCCAGTCCAATCTAGTACGAAATCCTATGCACCTACGCACACTAACCAAAGGCAAGAGTGATCACTCGAATCGCAAGATCAGTTGACTAGAAGCTAAGCTAGACCCATGGAGGCGATAAGCGCGAGCATCAGCCGGTTGTGCCAGATGGTCCACGACGCTGGCCTGCGGCCCGGCACCGAGGAACGTCTCCAGGTAGTGCTTGAGGCCGCCAGGGCGAGGGGCCGCTTGGACGACAGCTTCGTCTCCTTGTTTGACGAGGTCCTCGTTGGTTTCCTCGACAAGTTGACCATCGTCAAGAAGGTCACGGATGACTTTGACGTACGCCTCCAGCCGACGCGCCCAGGCTCTGCGATGCCCGCCACCCTCAACGGCCACTATGGTGACAACCTCTTCAACGCACTAGTGGCCCTGCGACTGCCCGCCGTCGCGCCGGAGAATGTCCACCTCGAGGTCGCGCTCGCCGCGTAGCGCCTGGCGTAGCAAGACACCATCAACATAATCACCCACGTCTACGCGCAAATCGTCCACAAGGACTACTGCATGCAAGAGGAGGACGATAGGACACTGGCCTTCTTGGACCGCAGGGCAACCTTGGACGACATTGTTCAGAAGCACGTTGAGCTCGCCGCCAACGCCGCTGCTCCTCACACGTTGGTTGGTGACTCGACGCACTAGGGCGTGAGGATGTCGTTGATGGATCCGTATGTATTTTTATCTTTTCGTCAAATCCATGTAGTAGTATATGGTACTACTAGTAATTATCTTACCTTTTGCATCAACTTCATAATTTTCGTACGTACTCCATGCATGAACCGCGCCAGAACCAAACTTCTCATTACTCTAGGGAAAATCGTTATTCTATCTATCGGTCGCGCCATGGAGCGGAACCAAATTTTCCAAGTTACAAGTTCAAAAGAAAAGCCTGCCGTGTTCGCGTCGCACCCCCACACGGTTGGTCCGGCACACCGCTCAAGGGGGGATGCGTGCGGTGTTGCATTTTCACTTCCAAGTGGGACCGTAGTTGAGCAAACTGACTATCGGCAAACCCGACCCCGCCCACCGCGCGATGGCTGAGAAAACAGGAGGGAGAAGAGATGGCTGTAGCATGGGCTCCAAGAAAATTGATGTCGGATGGGACTCGTGTGGGTGGCGTGTGCCGTACTGCTAGACGTGAATGCTAGTTATGGCCCATGCCACCCCACTATATGGAGCCTATATCGCGGTGCTGGTGATGTAGATAAAATTTCCTGGAGTCTGTGCTCAGCCCTCCTCTATCTCTCTTCTCAGCCGGCCAGCGGACGCGCGGAGCCCATCGTCTGTTTTCTCATATGCGGTCCCACATGTCAGTGAAAATGCAAGAGGTCCCACTGAACCTGCACATCTTTCACCTCGATGTGCTGGTGATGAAAAACAAATCCAATAAAGATCTTCAGTGGCCGCTTTTGGAGTTACTCAAGAGTAGTAAGATTCTATTTACAGTTTAACCCAAGATGCACATCGCGTGGCTTCAACTACCACTCTATTTTCTTGCATGACATGACCTGGATGCTGGATGTCCCATGTGTCGGCAAAAGGAGGAAGAACCCAACCAAATCTTTGGTTGTGCTCTCGGATTAGACTAGTTGTGCTAACTTAAAATTTTATTGTGTAGAATGGATGCAAGTTTTGGTATTGGGAAGAAGAGTACATCGATATATTGATAGAGTGCAATTTAGTAGATGTTCTAGCACTTTTAGCTAGCATAGAGGCTAGAGATGAGATAGTGCACTTGTTGATAGAATAGAGGCTAGACATGAGACTAGATGCGAGGAAGCAACGTCTACTTCTTTACACTCGAAGAAGAGAGAAGCACGCAAGATCGAGACTTCGCAGATCAACAATGAATGCATCGAGAAGGCACTAATCCAACTTATAGGAGCAACTATGGAAGTTGGATATCCTCTAAAATGTATTGTTGTGGTTCTTGTTTCTTTGGTCTTGCTTTTCTAGTCAAATTTTGGTGATGTATTTCCATGGACCAAAAAATCAATGATGAAAAAAAGATATGTTTTTGCAAAGAAAAATGTACACGGCCGGTGTCGGTGTCAATACCGGCGGATCTCGGGTAGGGGGTCCCGAACTTTGCGTCTAAGGCTAATGGTAACAGGAGGCAGGGGACACGATGTTTTACCCAGGTTCGGGCCCTCTCAATGGAGGTAATACCCTACTTCCTGCTTGATTGATCTTGATGATATGAGTATTACAAGAGTTGATCTACCACGAGATCGTAGAGGCTAAGCTAGCCTATGATCTGATTGTTGTTGTCCTACGGACTAAACCCTCCGGTTTATATAGACACCGGAGGGGGCTAGGTTTACACAGAGTCGATTACGGAGAAGGAAATCTACATATCCGAATATCCAAGCTTGCCTTCCACGCAAAGGAGAGTCCCATCCGAACACGGGAGGAAGTCGTCAATCTTGTATCTTCATAGTCCAACAGTCCGGCCAAAGTATATAGTCCGGCTGTCCGAGGACCCCTTAATCCAGGACTCCCTCAGTAGCCCCTAAACCAGGCTTCAATGACAATGAGTCCGGCGCGCAGATTGTATTCGGCATTGCAAGGCGGGTTCTTCTCCAAATCCTCTAGAGCATTGTTGTAACGAGCAGTGTCCGGCTCCTCATCAATGTCGCGCTCCTCGGCTTCTGTGCTTTAATGACGACTTTTTCCACTTGTCGAGCGAATGCGAGAAGTCGAGGCATTTTTACATTTGCCACCCCAACCATGCGAGTAAATCATCTATAAAAGAGACGGGGATCCTCAGATCCAAATAACACCATCTCCTCCCAGCGAGTATTCATCAGAGCACGCCCGGACAAATCAATACCACCATGGCCGGTCGTCGTGGTTCCTCCTCTCACTCTCGTAGCACTAGGCCAGGCGATTGGGAGAGATGTTCTGTTCCCCATAGCCGACTAGTAGAGTTGTAGACCAAGGGGTTTCTCCCACCTGCATACATGGTCCCCGTCCGAGCTGGACTAGCCACTTATAATGGCGGGAGCAAGCGGAGAGCTTTCCAAACCCGTCCAAGGGAGAGCGGGTATGCTTCGTCCCCTACTTGCTGAGGGGGCTCGGATTTCCAATCCACCCTTTCCTCCGCAGGCTCCTGGAGTTCTACGGCCTCCAGCTGCATAACTTTACCCCAGCCTCCAGACTGCATATCGCAGGCTACGTTGCCTTCTGCGAGCTTTTCTGGGTTGCGAGGCCCATTTCAAGATGGGGAAGATGCTATTCTACCTCGTACCCCGTACTCAGAAGGAGTCGGTATATCAAGTGGGTGGAGCCAGAATATGGCGCATCGCCGGGATCGGATATCTATCCGGCACACTGAAGAAGACATCCGAAGACTGGCCCTCGGAATGGTTCTACGTGGAGGACGTCCCTCTTCCGAACCCCTTTCGGAAGGGCCTTCCCAAGTTTGCAAATGCTCCGTTGAGGAAACGCCACAGCTGACGCCCCTGGAGCCCCTAGGAGGAAGATAACAGAGATATCCTTTTCCTGATGGACATGATAAATACACTGGCCAAATCAGGACTGACAATAATTGAAGTTATGTCCATATGCATAATGCGGGGAGTGCAGCCACTTCAATATCGGGGAAAACCCATGTGGCACTTCAATGGATAAGACGATGCCACCCGCTGCGGCTGTAAAGGTCCGGATTCTCCCGCTGCTCTGGCGAAGATACTGTCCGATTTGTACAAAGGAGAAGAGGAGGAATTCATCCATATCAAGCCACGTGATGGATTCTCCATGTACAACCCACCAAGCTGGGTGAGTCGCTATCTTTCATTCCAATCCTTCCCACATTTTTAGCACATAT
Source organism: Aegilops bicornis (assembly GCA_021605145.1). Lineage (NCBI taxonomy): Eukaryota > Viridiplantae > Streptophyta > Magnoliopsida > Poales > Poaceae > Aegilops > Aegilops bicornis. The sequence goes on from CM038670.1 coordinate 775,767,473, forward strand.
GTTTAGTTCGTTAATTCATAGCTGGAACTGCGAAGGGCTATGAGGACCCTAACCGGGCTCTCGACCCCGGACTCGAAGAAGATCCGGACACATTTGTGGAGCTTGTTGACAGGACATTTTACCAGCTGAGTTGCGATGGTGTGATGGTGGCCATTATAGTCGATTATCCTGGCCTACTCCCTGTATCCCAGGTAAGTAATTCCAGAGTCCCAACTTCCAAAAAGGATTCCTGCTTTACACTTCACCCATCGCACATGTATTGCGTCTTACAGGGAAGGCCATCGGGGTGCCAAGCTGAACCCGTGATGACTCGCCAACAAGGGGCACCAAAGTCGGGTAGGCTTAAAAGGAAGGCGGTCAGGACCGAGACGCCGTTGCAAAGGTATGTTTAAAAACCTGCCATGAATTTATCATTGTTAAAATATAGCAATGTCCACTGCCTTCTGACACAAAGAGCGCTTGCCGGACTGTATCCGGGGAGTCTGTCGGTCACGTTTCCACCAGCCGGACTCCGAGGCTGGACTCAAGGGCGGAGGTCAACGCGGATGATCCTCCTACAGAGGATGCGGATAGATTTTCCGCTACAAACTCCGAAGTGGAGAGCGCCATAAACCATAGGCGCCGACGGGCCGCACTACGCGATCCTAATTTCTCTGAAGAGGCGTTCGATGCCTTCAACTTAGGGGACGCGTACATCCGGGCTGCTCAAGGTGGCCTCGCCAGGGCCACGGACCAGTACGTAAAGGATATACGAGTAAGAAAATTTGATTAGTATGTATATCAGTAGCCCTGAGACTTGAAACAGTTGGCACAACTGATTTAAGGATCCTTGTGTGCATAGGTTCTGACAGAGAAGAATACCCAGCTATCCAAAGAGCTGGAGGAGTGCAAGGTCCAACCGTGGGCCGCAATTGCCGTGATGGACGAGTCTACGAAGGCCCCATCTGGTAATATTTGCTTTAAACGAAAATAATGTCATGGCATGTACCAGTTAAGTATTCGGCATGAATGCGATTCTAATAATAGAATCTGCAGACAATCCCAGAGGCAATCCGGAGATTGTACCAGAGGACGAGCAACATGTTCGGCGACAACTGAAGGCTGGCCAGTGTGTGCTTACAAAGGTTATAAAGAATAAAAATACTCTCCAGGACGCGAACGTTCGAATGGACATCGAATTAAAGGATGTTTGGGCCCAGCTTGCTGACTCCGTAAAGGAGAATAAGAGGCTACGGCGTGGCATATTCAGTAAGTGCTTTGACGAACCACTATAAAGTTCGGCAAAGAAGCGTGCTAACAGAATTAAGTCTGTAGGCATGCTAACAGGCCGTCCCGAGGAGGAGATGCCCGGATCTGCAGGTGATCTTCTGTCGGAGCTCTCACAACTGCACGAACAAGTTCGACAGGTGATGCGGGGCATTGCCCAGGCCTTATGGCCATCCGCCTCCCTGCCAGGAGGCATGGGGGAGTTTTTGGAGATGCTCAAGGGAGCGCGGCAGCGCTTCCAATTATGGAAGATATCAGCCTGCCTACAAGGCGCAAGGGAAGCCTGGGCCATGGTGAAGACACTGTACACCAAGGCTGACCCGAGCCACATGGCCGAGGTCGGACCTGTAGGGTCAGATGGGAAGAAGATCCCTGTACATCTGGTGTATGACCAAGTAGCATTAGCCGCTAAGTATTCCCAACAGGACTATAGGCTAGACAGCTTGTTGGATGGTATAGAAGAAGAATTTAGTCAGTCTAAGTGACATTGTACTTCGAAGGACATATTTTGTCCCTAGCCGGGTTGTAAATCATTTGTCTTGGCCGACCTTTTTGCTTCAACCTCTGGACCCGACAGTCCGGAGTGTATCCGAATACCCGCTCGGTTACGTGAAAACCGGGGCATGCGTGTAAACCAGGCGTAGGGGTCATAAGTGCTTGAACAGACAAGGACCCAACTAGTTATGTTATATTACATGGATAGTAAGAAACATCTTGTAGGGAGAATAGTTCCGTTAAGGGTTCCTTTCCCTGGGTGTGCATGCATTGATGTGCATGTCCGAACTGCAAAAATTTACGCAGGATATAAGCATCTGGGGGCATGTTTTGTAGTAGGTAAAATACATCTTTTGTTCACCGACCGAATATTCCATTAAGAATGCTAGCTTTCGGCTTCACCCAGTCTGAGGTACTCATCCGGCTGACCCGACAGTAACAATCGCAAAGGTGCTCCCCTTATGCCCTAGCCGAATTAACGGGAATGTAGGGCATAAACAGAAGAGCCAGGCAACCCAGCTTGGCCAAAACTTAAGTCATATCGATGCATATAGTGGTGAAAAAAGGCACATACGGAAAAGTGACGCATATGTGGTGGGCATAAAGCCCAAAAGACAATTAAGCTTCTGTGTAAGAAGCCCCCAGGTATATTGAGCGCGTATAGCGCGGCCAGAGTGTGCGGTCAAAGCATACTTGAAGCTTTTTAAGGCTATGGATGTAAAAGGGAGAGAGAGAGGGTATAATTAAAAGGGGATACGGAGGTAAGGAGACAAACACAGAGTTCGGCACTAGGCGTAGAATCTTTGGAGTCTGGCCGCGTTCCATGGGTTTGGCTCGAGTCGATTGTCTGATGCATCCCGCAGATGGCACGCACCTCCAGTGAGAACTTTGTCAATGATGAAGGGGCCCTCCCACTTGGGCTTGAGCTTGTCCTTTTTCTTCTCTGGTAGGCGTAGAACGAGTTCGCCAATGTTATAAGTTTTGGCCCGCACTTCTCTGCTTTGCTACCTTCGAGCCTGCTGTTGATAGAATGCGGAACGGGCCTTTGCGACATCACGCTCCTCCTCCAGGTGAATCAGGGTAGCACTGCCTCTACGCCGTACACCATAAAAAACAGTGTGTATCCGGTTGTGCGATTTGGCGTGGTCCACAACCCCCATAATATGGAGTCGAGCTCCTCGACCCAGTGCGTATCTGATCACTTCAAAGAATGCACTAGCCTGGGTTTAATGCCGCTCATGATAAGATCGTTCGCTCGTTTGACTTGACCGTTTGTTTGGGGGTGATAGACAACGGCGTAATCAAGTTTTATGCCCATTTTACTGCACCAGGTTTTCACCTCATCGGCTGTAAAGTTCGAGCCGTTATCGGTGATGATGCTGTGGGGGACACCGTAGTGGTGTACAACCTCGGATATAAAGTCTATCACTGGTCCGGATTCGGCCGTTTTAACTGGTTTGGCTTATATCCATTTGGCGAATTTATCGACCATGACCAACAAATATTTCTTCTTATGGCTTCCTCCTTTAAGGGGTCCAACCATATCGAGCCCCCAGACCGCAAAGGGCCAAGTTATGGGGATTGTTTGGAGGGCGGTGGGCGGCATATGGCTTTGATTTGCAAAAAGCTGGCAACCGACGCAGTGTTGGACAAGGTCTTGTGCGTCTGCCCGGGCTGTCTGCCAATAGAAACCTGTACGGAAGGCCTTGCTTACGAGCGCCTGAGTTGCGGCATGGTGGCCGCCGAGTCCGGCATGAATTTCAGCCAACAGCTGCCGCCCTTCCTCTTCGGAGATGCACCTTTGGAGCACTCTGGTTGCGCTTTTCTTATAAAGCTCTCCCGCGTGGACTTTGTAGGCTTTAGAGCGCCGCACAATGCAGCGTGCCTCATTTTGGTCCTCCGGGAGTTCCTGCCTATTTAAGTAAGCTAGGAAGGGTTCCGTCCACGGGGCGATGACCGCCATGATTACGTGGGCCGAAGGTGTGATTTCGGTGGCGGAGCCTCCGATTACATCAGATTGTTCAGGATCTGGGGCTATGTGCGGATCCAGATTAGTATTGCCGGACTCCCCTTCCCACACCAGGATGGCTTGAACAGCCTTTCCAAAAAAATATTTGGTGGGACGGGGTCGCGTTTAGCGCCGATGCGGGCAAGGATATCTGCTGCTTGATTGTTTTCTCGAACCACATGGTGGAATTCGAGTCCCTCGAACCAAGCTGACATTTTGAGAATGGCATTACGGTAAGCCGCCATTTTTGGGTCCTTGGCGTCGAAGTCTCCATTTATTTGAGATATTGCGAGATTTGAATCCCCACGTACTTCTAGACGTTGAATGCCCATTGAGACTGCTATCCGAAGACCATGCAACAATGCCTCATACTCTGCTGCATTGTTGGAATCTGTGAAAAGTATTTGGAGTACGTATTGCACTCTATCTCCGGTGGGGGACGTCAGGATGACGCCAGCCCCTAGACCAGCTAGCATCTTAGAGCCGTCAAAGTGCATGATCCAATTGGAGTACGCGCCGTATTCTTTAGGGAGTTTGGCTGCTGTCAATTCGGCGACGAAGTCGGCCAGTACTTGTGACTTAATGGCCCGCCGTGGTTTGTATGTTATGTAGAACGGGAGGAGCTCGATATCCCATTTTGTCATCCGGCCCGTGGCATCGCGGTTATTTATTATGTCATTGAGTGGTACTTCGGAGGCCACCGTGATTGAACACTCTTTAAAGTACTGTCGTAGTTTTCGGGATGCCATGAAGACCGCGTATGCTATCTTTTGATAATGTGGGTACCGTGACTTGCATGGAGTGAGGACAGTGGATACGTAGTATACCGGATTTTGTAATGGGAATTTATGTCCATTTGTCTCTCGTTCGACCACGATCACTGCGCTTACAACCTGGTGTGCTGCAGCTATGTATAGCAGCATGGGTTCACCGATATTTGGCGCTGCCAGAATTGGATTGGTGGCCAAGAGGGCTTTTATTTCCTCCAGCCCCACCGTAGCCGCATCCGTCCACTCGAAGTGTTCGGTGCATCAAAGAAGGCGATTAAGAGGCAGTGCCTTTTCTCCTAATCGGGAGATAAAGCGGCTTAGGGTGGCCACGCATCCGGTTAGTTTCTGGACTTGCTTGAGGTTTGTTGGGGTAGCCAACTGCGACAGAGCTCGTATTTTAGCCGGGTTTGCTTTGATTCCTCTATTGGAAACAATAAAGCCCAAGAGTTTTCCGGCTGGAAACGTCGGAAACACATTTTTTCGGGTTGAGCTTGATGTCATATGTTCGGAGATTGTCGAACGTAAGCCTCAAGTCGTCTATTAATGTTTCGACGTGTCTGGTTTTGATGACCACATCGTCTATGTAAGCCTCCTCTGTTTTGCCGATTTGTATGTCCAGGCATGTCTGAATCATGCATTGATAGGTTGCACCGGCGTTTTTTAGCCCGGAAGGCATCGTGTTAAAACAAAAGGGACCGTATGGAGTGATAGATGCCGTTGCGGCTTGATCAGATTCTGCCATCTTGATTTGGTGGTATCCGGCGTATGCGTCGAGGAAACACAATGAGTCGTGTCCTGCGGTGGCATCGATGATTTGATCGATGTGAGGGAGGGGGAAGGGATCCTTAGGGCAAGCCTTATTAAGGTCTTTGAAATCGACGCATGCGCGCCATAATTTGTCCTTCTTTGGTACCATCACTAGGTTTGCTAGCCAGTCCAGGTGTTTAATCTCTCTGATGAATCCGGCTTCGAGTAGCTTGGCTAGCTCTTCTCCCATGGCTTGTCGCTTGGGTTCTGAAAAGCGCCGAAGAGTCTGCTTGACCGGCTTGTATCCGTTTAGTATGTTTAGGCTATGTTCGGCCAGCCTGCGTGGGATACCTGATATGTCTGAAGGATGCCAGGCGAAAATGTCCCAATTCTCGTGCAAGAACTCTTGTAGTGCGGCGTCTATTGTGGGGTTCAGCTGTGCCCCAATTGATGTTGTTTTTGTAGGGTCCGTTTGGTGGACCTGAAATTTGACTATTTCGTCTGCTGGTTTAAAAGAGGTAGACTTGGGTCATTTGTCGAGTATCACGTTGTCCTTGTCTACTGCGGAACGCAACGCAGTTAACTCTTCGGCCGCGAGGGCTTTGGATAATGCCTCCAGGGCTAGTGCGGCAGTTTTATTTTCGGCGCAGAGTGCTATGTCCAGATCACTGGCTAGAGTGATGATCCCATTGGGCCCCGACATCTTGAGCTTCATGTACCCGTAATGGGGTATAGCTTTGAAGCTTGTGAATGCGTCTCGCCCCAAGAGGGCGTGGTATCCACTTCTAAACGGGGCCACTTGGAATGTGATTTCTTCGGACCTATAATTCTTCGGTGTGCCGAATACCACATCTAATGTGATTTTCCCCGCGCATCATGCCTCCCGACTAGGGATGATTCCCTTGAAGGTCGTGCTGCTTTGCTCAATGCGGCTCTTATCTATTTCCATTTTGTTAAGAGTTTATTCGTAGATGAGATTTAATCCGCTGCCGCCGTCCATCAGCACTTTAGTAAGCCGGAATCCGTCCACTATTGGACTAAGGACCAAAGTGGCTGGTGCTCGGAATGTTCGGAATTGAGGTTCATCACTGGCGTTGAAGGTTATGGCCGTATCGCTCCACGGGTTTGTTGTTGCAACGTGGCAGACTTCGGCGAGGCTGTGGAGCGCTCGCTTGCGCCTGTTGTTCGAGGCGAAAGTCTCAAAGATGGTCAGTACTATATTGTTATTTTCTGCGGGATGGTGCTCTGCGGTATTTGTTGATGAGAAGGTCCTCGCCGCTCTTGGCCACCTGTCGGAGTATCCAACATGCTCTAAGGCTGTGTGTTGATATGGAGTCCGGTGTGCTGTGAATTTTGCATGGCCTATTGAGCCATCCCTCCAGTACGGTTCCACGCCCTGTAGGGGGCCTTGGCTTCTTTGTAATTGGGTTGGGTGGCTTGCAAGAGCACACCCTTTTAGTTCGGACGAGGGGTTTAGTAAGGGCCGGAGGATCCCAGAATTTTGTTTGGGTCTTCCAGGCGCTTTCCATCGCACAGTACTTCTGTACTATGGCCGCCAAGTCGGCAAAGTGTGCTTTGTCACTGCGACTTATGGCATTGAGAATTCCCTTGTTTGTGCAATTTTTCAAAAGAATGAGATTGCGTCTTCCTCGTGACAGTCCTTAACCTTGCTCATTACAAGGAGGAATCTGGCCTAAAAGTGGTGTACTGTCTCTTGGGGCTCTTGTCTGATGTGGTAAAGATCACTTGTGTCCGGGTGGGTGGGTAGACTTAAGTCCACATCCTGACCCAATCTAGGTACCAGGGGCAAAGGAGCTCCTGAGCTTGGCAGCTTGGGCTCTGGGTTACTGCCCAATATTTGTGGCCCATTGCCCGATTCTAAGTTCGGAGCCTAGGCCACGTCCTCCCGTAGACGGGTATCCGACTCAGAGAGCTCGGTAATCCGGACATAGTTCGTCCTCAAAATAGAGGGAGAATTGTTGTTCTGTTCCTCCACCACCGATATCTGATGGGTGACCGGCGAAGAGTTAATCTCCCTTAGGTCGGGTTTAAGCCTAATCCGATCATAGTCCGTAGCGACTCCCAGGGTGGCGATGCGATCCAAGAGCTCGTTTAGGGAGGAGAGCTCCATTGGATCCATCTGCTCGATGAATTCCGGGCTGATGCGGAGGTTGTTCTTGATGACCTAAGAAGTCATCGTCGGCGCGACGGCCGAACGGGCAGCCATGACGAAACGGCCCAGCCGGAGAGTTTGGCCCACAGCCAGGGATCCTCCGGAGGTGATGTTGTCCTTGACAACGAGGCGAGCCATCCCGCCTTATCGCGACGGCACAGTGGAACTCTCAATGAAAGCACCAATGTCGGTGTCCAAACCGGCGGATCTCGGGTAGGGGGTCCCAAACTGTGCGTCTAAGGCTAATGGTAACAGGAGGCAGGGGACACGATGTTTTACCCAGGTTCAGGCCCTCTTGATGGAGGTAATACCCTACTTCCTGCTTGATTGATCTTGATGATATGAGCATTACAAGAGTTGATCTACCACGAGATCGTAGACGCTAAACCCTAGAAGCTAGCCTATGATCTAACTGTTGTTGTCCTACGGACTAAACCCTCCGATTTATATAGACACCGGAGGGGGCTAGGGTTACACAGAGTCAGTTACAGAGAAGGAAATCTACATATCCGAATATCCAAGCTTGCCTTCCACGCAAAGGAGAGTCCCATCCGGACACAGGACGAAGTCTTCAATCTTGTATTTTCATAGTCCAACAGTCCGACCAAAGTATATAGTCCGGCTGTCCGAGGACCACTTAATCCAGGACTCCCTCAGCCGGGATGCATCCGCGCATTCGGCGGACGGCCACCGCATCCGAGAAATGGCCCGGACACGACCCCATTGCCCTACCCAAACGGACAGAATCCTGGCAAAACGAAGGTCCATGTGGGGTCGTGCGTTGGGGTTGGCCTTACAAGTGGGAGCGCAGTTGAGGAAACCGACTATCGGCAAACCCCCACCTCGCCCGCCGCCCGATGGCTGAGTTAGAGAAATGGCGAGGTTGAAGAGATTGATGTAGCACGGACTCCAAGAAATATGGTGTCAGATGGAAGTCATGCTGGTGGCGTGTGCCATACTCCTGGACGTGAATGCTTGTTCTGGCCCATGCCACCCTACTACTCCTACTACTTATATAGTAGTAGTATCGAGGATTCGAGGTGCTGGTTACGTACAGCAAACACATTAACATATGTCTACAAGAAAAACACTACCGACGTGCGAAGCATGTGAAGCTAGTACAAATAGTGTACTACTATTGCTGATTGGCCTCATCCGATAACCTGTTGCAATGCACGTACAATTATGTATTCGGAAAATATTTTGTTTCCTCGTCGCAACACTCACTCAGAGAAGCGACTTGAAAGCCATTCATAAATTTAGTAAGTTTATCACAGGCATATCATTTTATTACATACAACAGGTCATCAACCCACATCACCAACGAGGATACATTATAAATACTAAAGTTTTCATCACACAAAAAATAACAAGCAATGAAATGAACTTCAACTCAACCAATCCTCGGCGTTGGAAACGCTTGCTTTGAACCACAAGTGATTCTCTGGGAAGGGCCATCCATTGTCGATCTCAAGACCAACGCAGGACTGATCATCCATGCTGAAGCGGCCTACTATATCAGTACCAGGGTAGGGAACCACCAAAAAGTCCGAGGTATAGATATAGTTGCTTCTCATAAATGGTAGTAACGTTGTGTCAATAGCAGTTGGATCGCCTTTCACCATCATTGGATAGTTTTGTCCAAGGAAGAGCGAGTTTTCTCCAAGACTATCAATTCTGTACCAGGGAGGAGGTGTTGGCGCTAGCACACTTGTATCCATCCCAAATACCATGCAACGGGTGTTGGAATAGGTCTAGAGAGTGCGACCATGGGATACAACACCTACTTCCTCAGTAGTAACATCAGTAGTGGGCTATATACAGACAAGAAGGGGTGATCCATCGGAATAAGTTGCCAGGCGCCACTGAGTATATGGGCCTTGCTCATCCTCATGCTCGTGATCATCACCATCGTCATATCCCCCTTGGTTATAAAACTTTTCAAGTATAGGTGGTGGAATGTTCACAGGGCCTTGGAAACACAAGAAGAAGGTTAATTAGTAAAGGGAAACTTGCTAACCCACATGCATGTGGATGAAACAATTATAATTACGGTGGAAGACAAACGTACCAAAACTACGATGATCCCATGCAAAAGCAGTGCCATGAGTGGTGGAAGCAAACACAAGACCCTCGTATTGAATTGCATCACAGTACACATCCGTGTACAAAAAATGATTTTTGAGCAATATCCATCCAGTCGAACCACAAAGGACGGCAACAAGCTTGTCGAAGATAGCAACAACTACATAGTTCCTGTAATTCCAAGAGCGGTTGGGAACTCGACAAATTGCTATCCTCCGTAGAAGACAGTCACCATAATCGTATTTGAACGTGCGTAGAATACCGGTATGCTCAACCTCGGGCGGTCTGCTGAGACTTTTGGAAGTGGAACCCGGTGACGAGTGTACACATTCACAAGTTCCCACTCGCAGTTGTACCCAATATAAACAACCCAATCTCCATTTGCGCCTGCCCCAGCCTTGCCCTCAAGCAGTGGCATCTTAACATCATACGTATCATTATCAAGCGGCATCAACTTGCACAAGGCGAGGCCTCCGTTGTCCCTGCACCAGTCATCAGGGTCATGACGAAGAAGATAGGTGAGATCAAACCGCTCCTAGACCCTTGGGTTCCTTGCAATGATGTTATTAGTTGAGTCGATAATGGTGTTGAACGAACCTGACATGCTAGCCGAGGTGATGACGTCGCACTGATCAATGAGTTCCTCCACCATGTCATCTTTCAGATCGGGGCAAGAATAGCAGGGTCGTTTCTGGCCTGTTCCCTCCATGGAGAAGACGATTGAACAATGGCAGAAGGAAGGGTGAAGGCAAATGGAGGAGGGAGGAAGAGCATGCGACAGCAGTTCCAAATCGAGAGGGAAAGGCGAAGAGTCGGTGGACGGTTGCCAGTTTGCCACGGTACACGAAGAGGCACCCCGGCCTACATGCCCGTTCGGAAATACTAGTAGAAAAGGACTCGCCGTCGTCTCACTGACATGTTGGAACAGGACCACATGTCAACGAAACATGGTGTGTAATTTCTCGTGCAAAATGCGATCTGGCCGCGTTGGCCCGAGGTGCCACATTAGTTATCGACCTTTATTTTTTAATGGCGTGCCGTTCAGTTGTGAAGCACGACTAACTGGTACTGTATGCAGAGAAAATATAAACTACTCTACCACTACTCCACCTCTAGTACTAGTAGTATAAAAAAGATATATAGGCTGGAGCTTCGACACTTTCTTGCTAAGGGCTGCCCACTTGCTTCTCACACTATCACCCTCTCTCCAGATCTAAAAAAGATGGCCTATCTCTACCTCCTCACCGGTGGTCACAGATCCGCCGTGGAAGAAAAGGACGTGCAGCGTTGACACACTCATCATCGGCGAGCGAGGTCATGCACTGACGACAAGGCCGTCCTCTCAGACCTAGCACCCACGCGGGAAGGCCTCCGTCCCCAAGCTCGCTGCCGTAGTGTATGCGGAGGATGACGACCATGAGCGAAGCCACTTCCCGCCGACCCTCAGTTATGCTACCTCTTTTCGAACCATACCGTTGTTCTATTGCCCCATCTGCCACATCGCTGCATGTGGATCTTTTTCCACTCCACCATCTTCACAATTTGCTATCCTCTGCTCTGCTAGTCACGCAGACGAAAACCTTAATTTGCACTATTAAAGGAAACCCTACTTCATGCAGAGTAATCCATGTCTGGGTTGAATAAGGAAAGGAAGGGAGAATGTACTGTCCAAGAGAGTAGGCATCGAACCCGCATCTAGGTTGAAAAGGGGAAAATCAATAGCTAAGGAACGAGTCTCGTGTCTCTTGGTTGAAGAAGGCTAGAAAGGCATGACAACGTAATAGAGAATGACCAGGTCGATCGGTTTGTTGTCCTCACATAGGAAAAAGGTGGCTAAAGAGAACAAAAATGGGACGTAATCCACATATGGTGCCTGGATATTTGTTGCTCTGGGCAACCATACCTCCCTCACCACTCTGCATCTGTGGAGGTACATCGTACTGTTGCGCCCACTGTCCGAATGGGCCGCCCATGCTCTTATTGCCACTTTTTTGCTGTTAGTATAACACCAGCTTTCAAGTCAAGCAATGCTACTGCTAAAGTGATGCCACATTTAACTAATGCCGCAATCAGTCTAATTCCACTAATAAATTTAAGCAATGCCATTTAATGTCACTGGATTATTTCAGGGTTAGCTGTTGATTGTGGATGTATTAAAGATTTTTCAGCTAAGGCATTCTAATGTTTTTGCACAACCAGTATACGAATGATGAAACTTGTTACTACCTTCAGATTTTTGCACTGTTAATGCTTATAGATTACATACCTCACTTTCATGAGATAAGTTAATTTTTTTGTACAGTGTCACCAAAATGCCAAGGCGCTGATGTCATTTTATTTTGGTTAAACTGCACAAAAAATTACGAAGACAAGAGGAAAGGTCAAGAGTGGGCACCTCCTCCTCCGACTGTTCTCTTGATTCGTTCGATCAAGTTTTTATGTTTGATCGATTATCAAGATTGGGATAGCAATTTTTAAGGTCCCCCCAAGTTCGAAATGATATTTACCATGGAGGTACATGGTTTGCAATTTTTTATACTGTCATTAGTTAATAATGCTAGTTACCTTCAGACTTTTGTATTTGGTTTAATGCTCATGCACGGCTAGTATACCAATGCTGAAACTTGTTACCTTTACATTTTGTATTGTTAATTCTTATAGAAATCTTCCAGTGCTAGAGTTTATTGAAATCTGTTCAGTAGAACCATTGTACTTGCACTGTAATAAAATAACTACTCTCTTGTTGCACTAGCCCTTTGGATTAGTGTATATTTGTAGTATTCGAATGGTGTTGCATTAGCGTATGGACATAATAAAGTGTGGCAAGCTTTCCCAGATATGTGCTCAAGAAAACTACTACCTGTTTTTCTAAATACTAGACATTTGGGTACTTTAGATTGAACCGCGAAAACGTGTTATATTAAGGAACAGAGGGTGTACAGTTCACTCGAATTATCCCGGTAAAGCTAGTCACACCTATGTTAAAATTAATGTTCATTATGTTATTGGAGGAGGTCTATATGTTTGTCTCTAATGCCTGTCGACTACATACCTGACATCATGATGTAATGTAATGAAAGGTCAGGAGTCGATCATTCTTTCAAAAAGAACTATATATGCCTTTCTGACATCAGCCGCTGTTGCCTTACTTATTCCTTCAAACAGGTGGTTAGAAACAGTGTTGCTACCTTTTCCCATTAAGAAATTGGAATGCTTATATTTCTGAGTCTATGCTTCAACTAGTGTCATTTTTGCAGTAATCACACTTTTAATACTATGCAAACAGGGATGCTCAATTTTAGTGGAACTGCACAAAAAGTCCAACTGGTTCAACATTAGGAGCATGTTTTCTTCCAAACCTTTATATCCAATTGGTGGTACAATGAGCTGTTCATTACGAAGGTACATGGTTTGCTACTATCTTGCTGCTCTTTTTGTACTGTCATTAGATAGTAATACTAGTGGTTTGCATGTGAATTTATTGGGAGGGTGGACCTACATTGGAGGTGCAGGACAGGATTGAATGATTGGATGCTCAATTTCAGTTGTATCGATTTCACCTCTTCCATCACTTCGAACAGGGATATCCTTGGTCTGATGAAGAATAGGCGCTATATTTCTGCTCTGGACCAGCAAATCAATTTAGTATGAAATTGTCCAGGGCAAAACATAACTGTATCAAATTGTCCAAAGGCGTAACATGATGATGCTAAGCGGAAGAGACATGTTTAAACCAAAAATACAAGGTGGAGTATATGTTTACTAGCTGCTTGATATTTGTGTAGACAGAGATGTATGCCCGTTGCTATTTGGCAAACAAACAAAGTGACCACAATTTTGGTTGAACTGCACAAGATAATAGTATAGTCACTGCATGCAGTGCCATTTGAAAATAGACACAGAGAGATTGGATAGTCACTTCATGGACTGCGGAAAAGTAGTACTGTACTATTTATTGGCCAACACTAGGTGCTTCATTCCTTTGGTCTTATTATACAATGGGCATCATTTTGCCTAAGTTACAGTTTGTATTCCGAAAATAGTCTCGCCGTGTGATCGAGAGAAGACCAAATCATATTGCAGTGGATGTTCCTCCATCATGTGTGGTTCATTCTCATGGTTCCAACTGTTGGTGAAACCACTTACGTTTGCAAGAGGAATTGTAGACTTCACAAACAAATTTGTCTTTCAGATCTGCATCTTGAATGTTGGCCAAGAGAAGCATCCATGTTAGTAGGCAGAACAAATGTTTTTTCTAGATCTTTGCTTTTCGAGCTACATATTTGTATATGATCTGTGAATCATTGAGATGCATTAAAATGTTGATCTTATGTATGGGAATCATACTAGTTGGTTTTAGTTGCGATGCAAGATCCAAAGTGGTTGATCTTTGCTTTTGGAGCTACATATTTGTATATGATCTATGAATCATTGAGATGCATTAGCCGTTCCTTATTTATGTTTGCTTAGTCTTTACAAGTTACTGATCGATCAATAGCTAGCCTACTAATGCGCTCCTGGCAGTTTTAGTTGCGACGCAAGATTGAAAGTGGCACTTTTTGAATAAAAATGCCTACCTCTGAAGAAACTGACAAGCTACACTATCCGACCTACTCGATCCTACACGGATAAATAGTGGATCACGCACATACTACCTCCTTTCTGGTTTGCAGGGCTCAATTCAAGAAATGACCTACTCGATCCTACACGAATAAATAGCGGATCACGCACGTACTAGTACCTCCTTTCTGGTTTGTAGGGCTTAATTCAAACCTCTCACCAACCAAGGTACGCCCTCCGTCCGGGTTTATTAGTCCCGTGAGCAATGCAGCAAGACCAAGGCATGGCAATAATTAACTGCATGTAGAAGTTTAAGCCTAATTAATTCCAGCGATTTAAGTGGATGCATGCATGCCCTCGGCTGCGACTCGTTGCATGCTGCTCCACATACTGGCTGCGAGCTATTCTGAGTGTCTGCATGCAGCCGGCCGTAATTAAGGCAGCTAACTGATGCGAAAAAAGATGCGCTTTAATTGTTGCGGGCCTTTTAAATCGGTGGAATCATTATTGACAAGGAGGGAGATGATTCGAGTCCACTTGTCTGACCGTCATGCCGGCGTGCAACCCAACACGGACGGGACGGGACGACACAGTCATAATTCCAGTTTCTCTAGTTTTCCACGGCAAGCTGGCGCGCTAAGCCATGCCTGCTTATGCAATGAATTTTGATGACCGTCGCGCTACCTTCTACCTATAAGTATTGTTTCCCGGCCTTATCCGGTGGCACTGTGGCCCAACTCGCCATATCCTCATAAGCCTCCACTAGCCCGACGTCGCTCGCCACTTATCCTTGCTCTCGTCACATCCGCCATGCCCCCGCCCGTCTGCGATAGGCGAGGCTGGAGGCGGTCACCGCCGGAACTAGTGTTCGGTTTTTCACCGAAAGGCGGACGGAGGGAGGAGGCATTCTATTGGTCTTTAGATGGCAATGCAGATATCGAGGACTTGTTGGACCGCGACCGCCTGGTGGAGGAGCAGGAGTTGTTGGAGCGCGACCGCCTGGCGGAGGAGCAGCGTATCGCTGATTTGCGCCGCCAGCGGGACATGGAGCAACAGTGCACCGATGCTCTGAGTCGCGAGCAGAGCGCCCGCAACTGGTCCAACTACATGGAGGCCGGCGCCTGGTAAATAGCCCTGGAGGTTGTCGGGCACGCACGCGTTCGTGACGCCGATTTTTACTACCAGCTCGTCAAGTGGGTTTCCCGCTTAGAAGCCGATGCTTCGGTGGACCACGCCGGCATGGAAAGGGCCAACGCGCGCGAGCAACGCGCCCTATTGCACCTCTGGCATGTCCGAGGCGAGGCGGAGGACGCCGGTGCCGGTGTTTAGCGTGTAGCGCAGATGGCGACCGGCATTGTCTAGTTAGCTAAGAGTAAGTTAGTACTTGTATGCTACTAGAGTGTTAGTGGGAGTAGATAGTTAACTTGGCTATGATGGTTGTTAACGTGGAAGTTCAGTACTCTATATGTGGACCAGACCTGTTACTTTGCTCTGAATGTTGAACTTTCCGTTTGAACGTATGGAATGGACTGTTATTTTTTTAAATGGGTTGTATTTGTCCTCCACGGGTTTAGAGGCTGATTTGTGGGCCTACCAAGTTGACGCGTACACAATCAGGAGATGATTGTATGTGGAGATGATGACAGAAGGGACCCGCCAAGGTCATGGCAGTACGCAAGCAAGTGCCTCCTTATTTCAAGGCAATAAAAAAATGGCTCCTCCTAATGGATTTCTGAAATCTGGGTCCCATGCCGTTGTCAATGTAGTCAATAAATGAGAGAATTGCACAACGAGCAGCTGACACCAGGGACCTAGCAGCTTGCCCAATTATTTTTGTTTTGGGTTATTAATTTGATAAATGCCACTCCAAATATGCAATTTCCGAACTTTGAAAAATGCCATTTCATGCCATTTCCAGTGGCACTTTTTGAAGTCTGGAGTGGCGTTTTTCAAAGTTTGCAAAAATTGCAATGGCATTTTTCAAAGTTTGGAAATTGCAGTGACATTTTCATGAATCGCCATAATTGGAGTGACATTTATCTAAATTTTTTTGAGACGGAAGCAGGGTTTCAACTGGGCTGTGCGGGGCACTCTGGCCTGTTTAGACAGCCTTTTCTTTATGTTTACCACAGACCAGCCCAATAGTTTTTTTTCTTTCTGAAAATGGCTAGCCCAGTTTTTTTGTGATTTGTCAAGTAAGTCGCTTTGTCAGGCCTGTTGGGCTTTAAATCTTTCAAGACGAGGAGAGCTTCATTCGGCTGGCCGAGAAAATGGCCTTTCAGTAATGAGAAATGGGTTGTACATTTTTAAAACACATCAAACCGACAATTAGTTTCAAATTTCCTTTTTTCATTTCGGGATTTTAAATTGCATTGATTTTTATGCGTGGAAAATTTATTGGATTTTATATTGATGTACATTTATTTTTAAAATCAGTTTGAATGTGACTCAAAATTTCGGGATTAAAAACAGTTCAGACCACACCGACATATGCAAAATTTCGTATAATTTTTTAACCGTGGCCACAATATAGGCTGTAATGCTAACAAAAAGAATATGGGCTCCAAAAAACCCTTAAGAATTAGCAAATGGGCTGTAAATTATTAGAAATAATGGCAGATGGCCTGTATGCTGTTGTCCACAGATTTGAGGCTTTCCTAAAAAAAAGGGTCGACGTACAAGAAGTGACTGTTGGATGTCCATCCAACGGCCGTCGTGCTTCTTCAATCTCTGCTCTTCCTGCTCCAGCCGCTCAAACAAGCGCCGGCGGGACTGCCTGCTCCCTCCTCCCCGCGGCTGGCTGTGCTGCCGCGCAGGCCTCACCGCCCCACCATACTCCCATCGCTGGCCTAGCCATCCCTCTACTCACCCACACCTGCTGTTATTCTCCTCCGACGACAGACGAACTAGTAAACCCTGGTACAGTCATACTCCCCTCTGCAAGGAAAACAACTGCCGAGTCTTCCCTCGCTTTGTGTCGTTCCCTTCCTAGGCCTCGCCGTCGTCCACCACCCTGGTGCTCTCGGTGTGGCATGGTCAACGTGGTCAACGACCGACATGCATCTGAAGTGGACTGTATGTGGAGAGGCTGGCAGCTAGGTCCACGGCCGCACGCTGGGAAATGCCTCCTTATTACGCGCAAAATAATGATTCATCCACCTGACATCTGGGTCCCACCGAAATGGCCTCTGTATTTTGCGAAAAGAAACGTTACCGCCGCCGATAGCTCAGACCCACCAGCTATATCTTCGCACGCAAGGAAGTGCCTCCTTATTACGCACAAAAAATGAATACCCCCTGCTAGCTGGGACCCAGTATAGTGGGCCTACTAAGTTGACGGGCACGAAGGGCTTTGTCAACTTAGTCAATATGCACGATTCTAGCTCTAGTGACCGTACGATGTCCATCCAACGGCCGTAGTGCTTCTTCAACATCTGGTCTTCTTGCTCCAGCTGCCCAAAGCAGCGCCGGTCGTGCTCTCTTCTCCTGCCTCCCGTGGACGGTTGTGCTGCCGCGGAGGCCTCACAACCCCCATACTACTCCCACCGCTGGCCAAGCCATCCCTCCACTCACCCACACCCCCTGTTATTCTGCGGCGACGGCAGCCTCACACCACAGCCGAACCAGTGAACCCTTGTCCTCCTCTCCGCGTGGGCATCCATTGTCACGTCTTCCCCGGCTCCGCGTTGTCCCCTTCCTAGGCCTCAGCATCGTCCACCGCCGTGGTGCTCTCGGAGCGGCGTGGTCAATGTGGTCAACAACCGACTTCCATCGGAAGAGTACTGTACATGGAGAGGCTGACAGCTGGGTCCATGGTAGCCGCAAGGAAGTGCCTTCTTATTACGCGGAAAATAATTATTCCTCCACCTGACAGTAGGGACCCATCGGATGGGCCACCGTATTTCACAAAAAAACGTTTCCCCCTAGACTGCTGGGACCCACCGGACGAGCCACCATATTTCGTGAAAAAAACGTTCCCCCCGCTGTTAGCTCGGACCCACCGGAAGTGCCTCCTTATTACGCACAAAAAATGAATACTCCCCCTGCTAGCTGGGACCCACCTTGGTGGGAGGCTGACTTGTGGGCCTACTAAGTTGACTGGGACAGAGGCCTTTGTCAACTTAGTCAATATGAACGATTCTAGCTCCAGTGACCGTACGATGTCCATCCAACGACCGTAGTGCTTCTTCAACCTCTGGACTTCTTGCTCCAGCCGCCCAAAGCAGCGCCGGTCGTGCCGCATGCTCCTGCCTCCCGTGGCCGGCTGTGATGCCGCGAAGTCCTGACCGCCCCTACTACTCCCACCGCTGGCCAGGCCATCCCTCTACTCACCCACACCCCCTGTTATTCTGCGGCGACGGCAGCCTCACACCGCAGCGAACCAGTGAACCCTCATACTCCTCTACGCGTGGGCATCCACTGCCGCATCTTCCCCGGCTCCGCGTCGTCCCCTTCCTAGGCCTCGCCGTCGTCCACCGCCCTGGTGCTCTCGGCACGGTGTGGTCAACATGGTCAAGGAACGACTGCCATCGGACGTGGACTGTACGTAGAGAGGCTGACAGCTTGGTCCACGGCCGCAGCAAGGAAGTGCCTTCATATTACGCGGAAAATAATGGTTCCTCCACTTGACAGCAGGGAACCACCGGACGGGCCACTTTCACGAAAAAACGTTTCCCCCCTGACTACTGGGACCTCCAGCTACATCTTCACACGCAAGGAAGTGCGTCCATATTATGGGCAAAAAAATGATTCGCCCCCTGACTGCTGGGACCCACCAGCTACATCTTTGCACGCAAGGAAGTGCGTCCGGGCAAAACAAAATGATTCACCCCCTGACTGCTGGGACCCACCAGCTACATCTTCACACGCAAGGAAGTGCCTGACAGCCGGGACCCACCTGGTCAAAGCGTACGTAGCATTGTCATTCTGGTCGCGAACGTGTACGTGCATACTGGTCGATGTAGAGGCGCGCACGTGTCGTAGTAGAGGCGGCACATAGCATATACACGTACGTACAACGGCCAGGGCGCAAGAAAGTAAATACGGCCACGTACGTACATACGGGCGGGGTCTTGAACGCCTACTCGCGCATACGTACGGCCAGGGCTCGTGTACATGGCTGGGTCAGAACGGAGAAACAACATCGTCGTCGTGTTCATGGGGAGCCAACCGGGTGGGTCTGAACGAAATGCGTTGTCGTGTTCATCGGGAGGGCTTGGACGGAACAGCCGATGGAAACAACGCTTAGCATACCGCACAACAGAGGAAACGGCCTTGTGTTCGACCGGCCACGTTCGAAATGGAATCCTGTTCATCGGGAGGGGTCTGGCATACCGCAAAATGGAGGAAATGGACTTGTGTTGGACCTCCTATGGTCGAAATGGGGTCTTGTTGATCGGGAGGGGTGTGGCGTACCGCAAAACGGAGGAAACGGACTTGTGTTGGAGCGCTACGGTGAAAACAGGGGTCCTGTTCATCGGGAGGGGTGTGACGTACCGCAAAACGGGACTCCACGGGATACTATTCATCTCCACCATCGACCTCCTCCAGCCTCCACGGATATTGTTCATCCACCATCGACCTCCTCCAGCCTCCACCTGCATCTGTTCATCAACGGGCTCCTGTTCATCCAGCCTCCATCGCGCACTACTCCACCGGCTACTGTTCAACCACCCCTCTCCACAGGCTCCTGTTCAACCACCCCTCCACGGGCTATTGTTCATCCACCCCTCCACCTTCTACTATTCATCCAGCCCTCCACGGGGTCGTCCTGTTCATCCAGCCCTCCACGGGGTCCTGTTCATCCAGCCCCAACCGGCTCGATCGATCGGGGTCCTGTTCATCCAGAAGCAACACCATGATGTCTTGTTCATCCAGAGGCAACACCACGGGGTCCTGTTCATCCACCCCCACCGGGAACTTTTCATCCAAACCCCCAGCAACGCTCACTGTTCATCAAGGGAAGGAGGCAGCAGGGTTCGATCGGCTTCAGTTAGCAGCAGTATCGAAGGAATCACTTGGGTTTAGTAACGTAGCTAGTGTAATCGCTCGGGTTCAGTTAGAGCCCAACGCCTCGCTCGGGTTCAGTTAGAGCCCAATGCCTCGCACACACACGTGTACATGTATGAGAGAAACGCGCATAGCTCGGCCCCCGACCACCCACCGTAACCGGGAACTCCCCGAAATTTTCCCCGCCCTCGCTTCTACCACGGTTTTTTCCGTCATGGACAGCCCAAAGAATGTCATGCAGCTGCGTCACCGGCCCGCCCAGGATGAAAAGCCCATTTTCTGTCATGATTTTTTGTTATAGAAGTAGGAGCCCACCACATCTATGATGATACCGGGTTTTGTCACAATTATCGTCACATAAGTGTCATAAGTATGACGGAATTTTTTCCGTTCAGCCCAAAATGTCACGGATGTGTCTTTTTTTTGTAGTTAAGATGATGTGGATCCCAAAGAAGAAGAACTAGAGAGTTCTTGAGGGTGACTCCTCCAACACACTTCACTCATATCATGTTGGCAAGGACGAGTGCAATCAACTTCCACATTTTGCACTAGTTCAAGGAGTCACAAACCCTCTTGTTGGTAAGACAAGGGACAAGGTAACCTAATGTTTTCATGGACATCATCTTGTGTGTGCTTAACTCTATGTCTATGGATATCCTTGTTTGTTCCTTGTGGGACTAACCCGTGTAGGTATTGAAAGTGCAACTCACTCCAATGGATAGCTCCAAAAGATCTACATCAACTTTGAGCATCCACATCTTCAACACCTACATGAAGTCATCATCAACAAAACCCATGGTTAGTTCATCCCTCTTAGGGGGGATATCACATCTAGGGGGAGCTTTACTCTAAGACTTGAGCTAAAGCAACTCTAATGGTGTGAACACAACAATGCTTTATGTAAAAGTGGTAATCCCACTTGTGCTTAAACGATGAGTATGACCTATGATCAAATGTTCTCATTCGACTCCTAATTCAATATACTCATATATAGATGACCTAGTCATCGCAAACCGCTTGATAGATGCTAGAGTGTTTGTGCATGCTTTGCCACATATTTCATTTGCCATTTTATTGTGTGAGCATGTTGGTTGCATTTATTACTCATTCGAGGACATCCACTTGTTGCTTTGATTGTTTGGCTCTTATTCTTTTGCCAAGTGGATGGACAAGAATGCCTAAGAACCTTCTCTAGCTATCTATGCTTTTTCTCGTCTCAAAGAATATTCATGCTACATTACAAAGTTTGATCAAGTCAGATTCGAACCACTCTGTGTGAGGAGCTCTCCGAGTCCCCGATTCGTCAGAGACTTAAACTTCCAAAACCTCTTCGTGCATTTTGGTCTGACTGAGAAATCCATTTCAGACAAACCGAGTTCAATAAGTTGATCTAGGTTTTCATCTCGGTGCAACCAATTTGAACACTTTGGTCACACCGAGTTGCAGCAACCGCTTGTGATTCTGCAATCTCAGTGCCACCAAGTTGTTCCACTCGGTTACACTGACAGGGTCAGGATATAAATACCAACAGGTGAGATTTAGGAAAATACTTCAAAACCCCTCAGCCCGCGTGTGTCCTACTCTGCCTCATCGGGTCTTCGGATCGCCTCCTTGCTGTCAGCGACCTCCCGCCGCTGGTTTCGGCCGCTGTTGACGGAATCTCCTCCGCCGTCGCCGCTGTAGCGAACACACGCCGAACTAGGGTAAGTGTCCGCCCCTTGTGCTGTCCTTTTAACTCCAATTCCTAGCACGAGGACAATGCCATGATTCTTGCCACGAATGAGATCGATCTATCCTGCTAAATCTTCCTTAGGCCTAGTTTGATTTGAAAATTTTAGGGTTAGCTCTCCGCAGAACTCATCTCGGACCGACCAAATCGTAGAAATCAGTCTCACCGATTCGGCTTAGGCCATTGCACATGCGCTTTTCGGTCTGACCAAAAATTGCAAATCGGTGTGACCAAGATCAAAATCCTGTGAAACCCTAGCAATCTCGGTGCCACCAAACTGTGACTCGGTCTGACCGAGTTCACTAGTTTAGGTTCCAAGTGTTGCTTCGGTATCACCGAGTTTGTAAATTCGGTAGCTCCGAGATCATTTCTGTAGAGAACTAAAACTAAGTTTTTGACTCATTTCGTTTTGCACAACTTCTGTACTTTGTGATGCGCATGTACTCTACCTCATCCGTAACCTATTCACAGGGTTTGCTATCAGTTGCCTGCCAAGATGTCTGACCAGAGTGACAGCCAGAACAGATCTGAACAGCCAGAGCAGTTGAGTGAGGGCACTAGTCCCTCAAGCAGCTATGATGAGGGCAGCAGGAGCACACCTAGCAACTTGCCCAAGGAAGCCACTAGAGAAAGGAAGAAGAGAACTTTAGATTCTGAAGATGAAGATTATGTTGCAGCTGAAGATGAGGCCATCTCAAAGAAGAGAGTGGTGAAGAAGGAGTTTGGCACTGCTGCATCCACTAAGCCTGGCATGAACAAGAAGGCACCAGCTAGTAGAATTCCAACCTCCAAGCCAAGAAAGGTTGCCACTTGACAAACTATGAAGTTCACAATTGAATCTGATGAAGGAGAGGCAGCTGGTGATGACAAGAAGAAGAAGAGAGCAAGAACCACTATAGCTAAAGTTCTTGGAAAATCAACTATGGTGAGAGACCCATCTTCTGATGAAGAGGAAGAGGAAGAGGATGCTGCTCCAGCACCTAAGGCACAAAAGCTTATGGGAGATGCAATTAATTCAGGGACTGATCCTAAGCCCAAACTTGCTGCTCCAACCACCAAGTCTGCACCCAAGAGGAGCACAAGAAACATTTCTACTGAAGCGAAGAACAAGGCCCAGTGCCTGAAGCTGAAGAAGAAGAAGCTGAAGCCCAAGTGCTAAGGAAGCTCAAACCAAAGATCCCAGACCATAATCACACACATCCAGTGGTAGAGGACATGAGCATCAGGAAGGATGCAGGTCTAAGACTTTGGAGAAGAAATAACTACAAAAAAATACACTTCCGTGATGATACGTGTTTGTCACAGTAGGTCGCATTTTTTGTCATGCATGTACATCCATGACGATTTTATGACAGAATCAAGATAGTCATACCTGTGCTATCATAGAAGTGTTCCATGACATTACCAAAATTATCATCATGGAAGTGTCCACTTCCATGACGATAAATCGTAGCGTCCGCGAAGTGCTTTCGTCAAGGGTGACCAACACGTGGCATCCACCATAACGGAACGCCGTTAAACTATCGGGTCGGGTTTTGGATCCGATAACCAGTTAACAACCCCGACCAATGGGGATTTTCCACGTGTAAAATCATCATTGGCTGGAGGAGACACGTGTCAGGTCCGCGTTGGCACAGGTGTCACTCATCCAATGGGTGAGACGCGCCTATGATATGTTGACACGTGGACCGGCCCATCAAGTTTAAATGGGCCGGCCCAACTAAAGGCCCACAAGATTTTGCGGACCATAATGGGCCAGCCCAGCTAAAGGCCCACGAGATTTTGCGGACCATAATGGGCTGGCCCAGCTAAAGGCCCACAAGATTTTGTGGGCCATAATGGGCCTGCCCAGGTAAAGGCCCACAAGATTTTTGTGTGCTATAATGGGCCGGCCCAGGTAAAGGCCCACAAGATTCTTGCGGATCATAATGGGCCGGCCCGACTAAAGGCCCACGAGATTTCGCCGACATTAATGGGCCGGCCCAGCTGTAGGCCCACAAGATTTTGAGGACCCTAGTAGGCCGGCCCATTAACTGGCTGCCATGTTTTGGGCCAAATGCCGACCCATATTTGATCATGTCCATTAATGACCTGCCATGTTCCGGGCCTAATAATATCCCATATGAGATCCGGCGCGTTATAAGCCTACCACGTTCTGGGCCAAATTACGGCCCAGATCAGGTCCAGCCCTGTAAGAGGCTTTGGGCTCAATTATGGCCCATATCAGATTCGGCCCGTCAACTCGACGCTATGCTTTTGGGCCTACTTGCTAAAGGCCCATTTAGTAATTCGGCCTGATATTAGTTTTGGCCTGTTAAGGGCCCGTTTAACATTTCGGCCCTATATTAATTTTTGCCTGTTGAAAGCCCGTCATATAGTTGGGCCTAACTAAGGCCCGGTTTGCATCCGTCCTGCTCGCAGCCGATATCTGATTCGGCCAAACAAGGACCGAGGCAATTTTGGCCTGTTAAAAGCCCGTGATTTGATTCGCACAATCATGGGTCGGGGTCCATTTCAGGCTGCTGCCGGTCCGTGAGCTGTTCGGCACTTTTCAGGCCCAACCTACATCGTGATTTCATGACGGCCCGATTATGTACCGTAATTTGACGGTTTGGCCGGTTTACTGCGAAGACAGGATATATATACAGTAAAATAACTGCAGCATCGTGAATAATAAAAAACCTAGACTATACAATAAAGAAATTATGGCATATTACAATAAAGCACAAGCAGACAACAGATTACATACACGGGGCATCAAAGATCGCCACCAGTGCAAATAAACATGCCGACAAAATAATATACAAAACCGACATCACTTCAATAGAGTTCAAGAAAGGTTAGCCCTGTTGGGGAGCTGCAGCGCAAGCAGCTGAGCAAGATGATGAGACTGTTCTTGTTCAACATTTATATCTTCCTAACTCTAAAAGATAAACAAGCAGACATATGACAGGTTTTTCACATAAAAGTATAAGTGCTGACAATTCATCACATTTCTTACTGACAAATAAAGTGACACAGTTTAAAATTGCATTAACACAATATGGTATTGTTCAGGTCAAGACATCGCAGGAAATGACATTGTGAAGGAGTTGGCAGCTTCACGACACCACTGGATTACAGACCAAGAACTCATAAGTATCAATGGTTAGTGTGCTATCAATTTATCCCATTTCAGATTGGCAAATAAAGAGACGGTTTAAATAATAGTAGAATGATATGACATTGTTCATAGTTAAGACATTGCAGAATATGATATTGTGGTATAGTGGTAAGGTTCACCACACCACTGGATTACGGATGAAGAATGTATATACATGCAGTGCAAAAGAAGATCACTTGCTCTGTATAGTTTAATTTATATGGTATGAAGAAGGAACTTGGTTGTACAACTGAAAACTTAAATTGAGAAGGACAAATTTTTGTTTATGAACTACATAATAAACATTAAACATGCAATTTGATGCAAACACCAAAAATAAACAGCTGTTGCAGTCATGCCTAACCAAATATACAACAAAGTTTGAAGGCTTGAGAAGGAGAAAATTACATTATTGGTGAAGACAGGCTCTATAAAGGCCTTGTCCATGCTGATGGGGGGGGGGGGCAATTCAAGAAGTTTACCACAGAATCTTCTTCATAAGTGTAGGACCTTGAGAAGAGGTGTCTAGAGGGGGGTGATTAGACACTAAGTACCAAAGTTGCGGTTTTTAACCCCTTTTAAGTTTAAGTGGAGTTTAGGCACAAATTTAACATTCACAACATATAGCAAACAAGCATGCAAAGAGTATATGAGCAGCGGAAAGTAAAGCATGCAACTTGCAAGAATGTAAAGGGAAGGGTTTTGGAGGATTCAAACGCAATTGGAGACACGGATGTTTTCGGCATGGTTCCGATAGCTGGTGCTATTGTACATCCACGTTGATGGAGACTTCAACCCACGAAGGGTAACGGTTGCGCGAGTCCACGGAGGGCTCCACCCAAGAAGGGTCCACGAAGAAGCAACCTTGTCTATCCCACCATGGCCGTCGCCCATGAAGGACTTGCCTCACTAGCGGTAGATCTTCACGAAGTAGGCGATCTCCTTGCCCTTACAAACTCCTTGGTTCAACTCCACAATCTTTGTCAGAGGCTCCCAAGTGACAGCTAGCCAATCTAGGAGACATCACTCTCCAAGAAGTAACAAATGGTGTGTTGATGATGAACTCCTTGCTCTTGTGCTTCAAATGATAGTCTCCCCAACACTCAACTCTCTCTCATAGGATTTGGATCTGGTGGAAAGAAGATTTGAGTGGAAAGCAACTTGGGGAAGGCTAGAGATCAAGATTCATATGGTAGGAATGGAATATCTTGGCCTCAACACATGAGTAGGTAGTTCTCTCTCAGAAATAAGATGCTGGAAGTGTAGGCTTGTTCTGATGGCTCTCTCCACGAATGAAGAGGAGATGCAGGGGTATATATAGCCTCCACACAAAATATAACCGTTACACACAATTTACCAATGTCGGTGGGACCGAATCAACAAAATCGGTCCGACCGATTTAGTAAACCTAGTGACCGTTAGGATTTTTGGTGGGACCGAAACGCAACTCGGTGAGACCGATATGGTTAGGGTTAGGGCATAACGTAATCTCGGTGAGACCGATTACACAAACTCGGTAAGACCGATTTTGGTAATTAGCTAACCAGAGAGTTGGTCAGGCAAACTCGGTGGGACCGATTACTCAAACTCGGTGGGACCGATTACTCAAACTCGGTGGTAATAAGTTAACCAGAGAGTTTGCATTGTAATCTTGGTAGTACCGATTACACAAACTCGGTGAGACCGATTTTGGTAATGAACATACACACAGAGTTGCAATCCCATCTCGGTGAGACCGAGATCCCTATCGGTGAGACTGATTTGCCAAGGGTTTGTGGCAGTGGTTATGACATTCAAAATCGGTGGCGCCGGATAGGAAGAATTGGTGTGACCGATTTTGGGCTTTAGGTTTAGGTCATATGTGGATGTGAGAAAGTAGTTGAGGGTTTTGGAGCATATCACTAAGCACATGAAGCAAGAGGCTCATTAAGCAACACCTCATCCCTCCTTGATAGTATTGGCTTTTCCTATAGACTCAATGTGATCTTGGATCACTGAAATATAAAATGAGGATTCTTGAGCTTGAAGCTTTAGCCAATCCCTTGTCCTTAGCATCTTGAAGGAGTTCCGCATCCTTTAGTCCATGCCACTCCAATGTTGAACTTGTCTGAAATATACTAGATAAAAGTGTTAGTCCAACAAGCGATATGTTGACATTAATTACCAAAACCACCTAGGGAGCACTTGTGCTTTCAATCTCCCCCTTTTTGGTAATTGATGACAACATACATCAAAGCTTTAGATAAAGGTATAGAGAATATCAAGTAAAGCTTTGGAAAGACATGTAACAAGCATAGGCTCCCCCTACATGTATGCAATCATGTGATATATAGAATATGGAAGCATGTGAGAGCATAACCATGACTGAGCAGGCAATGTGTTACATGTATCTTGGCCATATGCATCAGAGCAAAGAATATTAAAGAAAATACGTTCATGCTCATGAGTCCTTCTTGCAAACAGTATGTACATCAGCAAGAATTCCTCATACACATGATTGTGATGCATATACTTACCTTGTAGTCTTGAGTTGGCTTAGGATGGAATGAACCTGCACAAGCAAGGTTAGATAACAAAGGTACATCTACTAGCCAAAGCAAACGGAAGAAACTACAAGAATACCAAGACTGGGATGACATGTAGAGAGTGAGTACTAAGTACCACATTGGATTAGACATGTCCCCAAGAGTAAACATTTGCAATGAATTTAAATGATTTCTTCCCTTAGATGTCTTGCTCCCCCTGAATCTAACATGGGATACTGGGAGAAGATAGGGAACAGAAAATCATAGTTGAAAGAATCTGAATGAACAGAGCTAGTGCAAACTAATGCAAATAAGCACATATGAACATGTCTTTCCCCCAAAAGGACATGTGGCATCTCTCCTCTTCAACACCAAGCATCTGGGATCCTTGAGAAATACTTTCTACTTGAGTATTTTCTCCCCCTGGAGATGTCTCTCTCCCCATGTGGAAATGATATTCTCTGATGTGATCTCTCTCTAAATGATAAGCTTTGATGTGATCTCTCTCTCCACCTTTGACATCAATTTCCAAGAAGAGCTTCTGGAATTTGTTGTGAATGGGTTTGATCCTTGAGTCACAGCACAAAGCATTTAAAAAAATGTGATGCTTGTAGAGGACAAGATTCATTGAGTGGAGCCGAATGCATTTAAACACGTAATAAGGCAAACTGTTTTTCCTGTGGTGAAATCGGTGGCACCGAGTTGTATGCTTCGGTTGTACCAAAAGAATTCGGTTGGACCGAAATAACTAATCGGTGAAACCGAGTTCATCGCAGAGAAAACACTTGTCACCCCAGCTCACTAGACTAATAAGATCTCACAAAGATTTGCAAGGAATTAACTAAATGATATGCAATGAATTGGATGCATAAAATGCAGAGCAAACAGAAAGAAAAGAAACAAATCTAGATGAAGTTTTTTTTGAAAGGGGGAAACAAATATGCATGAGACAAATGCAAAAACACAGAGACGAACTCAAGATAACTTCATCTAGAGATGGTCGGCGACAAAGTCACCTATGTTAGAGTAAATTGACCTAGGAGTCAAGTGAGATCACTTGATCATAGGTCATACTCATCGTTTAAGCTCAAAATGGGATTACCATTTTTCGTTTAAGCATCTTGATGTATTCACATCTTGTCGAGTTTCTTTAGCTCATGACTCGGAGTAAAGCTTCTCTAAGATGGAATAACATACCTTGGTTGGTGGTGTTGATCATGTAGTTGAACTTGTGTGGGTTCCTCAAGGTTGATGTAGCTCATCAAGAGTTGGGAGCACCACTTGGAATTTGAGTCCATCTACCTACAGGGGTTAGTTCTTGCAAGGAAGAGCACTTGTGTATCCAAAAATGACAATTATGAAGCTCAACATAGAATTTGTCAAAGGATATGTTTGAATGGTTTCGTGCTTCCTTGTCTTCAACCACCTTTGTATAGAGACTTGATGATGTAGAGATTGCTCAAGATGTGAGTAGGTTACATTCTCATGGAATTTGATTGAATAAATTACCTATATGGGTTAGATAACATGCAAGATGCAAATATGTCCAAGACATAAGATTTTCATCATAAGAGAAATATCAAGGATTTGTCATAAGCTCATGTCTTGCATGTATCCAATGGAGTTTCTACTCCAAGTTTGAAGCATCTATGATGTTGAATTATCCTCTCAACCTGCAAAACACTTTCTCATCAAGAGGTTTAGTGAATATATCCGCTAATTGCTTTTCGGTGCGAACATGCTTAAGATCAATGTCACCCTTAGCAACATGATCTCGAATGAAATGATGACGAACTTCAGTATGCTTAGTTCGAGAATGTTGCACAGGATTATGTCCAATTTTGATAGCACTTTCATTGTCACAAAGCAATGGAACATGTTTCACATATATCCCATAATCTTTAAGAGTTTGGGTCATCCAAAGTAATTGAGCACAACATGAACCAGCGACAATGTACTCCGCTTCGGCGGTAGGTAAGGATACCGAGTTTTGTTTCTTGGAGGACCAAGACACAAGAGATCTACCAAGAAATTGACAAGTACCCGAAGTGGACTTTCTATCAACCTTGTCTCCGGCATAGTCTGAGTCGGAGTAGCCAACAAGATCGAAAGAGGCCCTCTTAGGATACCAAATGCCAAAATTTGGTGTATGAATTAAGTATCTCACTATCCTTTTCACAGCCTTAAGATGACATTCTTTAGGAGCACCTTGATATCTTGCGCACATGCACACACTTAGCATAATATCGGGACGTGAAGCACACAGGTATAACAATGAACCAATCATAGAGCGATAAACCTTTTGATCAACCGGTTCACCATCTTTGGTCAAATCAAGATGTCCACTAGTAGGCATGGGTGTAGTCATACCTTTGCATTCTTGCATATTGAACTTCTTGAATAAGTCCTTAGTGTACTTCGTTTGAGAGAAAAAAGTACCTTCCTTAGTTTTCTTGATTTGCAACCCAAGAAAGAATTTGAGTTCACTCATCATTGACATCTCAAACTTCTCCGACATTAGCTTTCCAAACTTCTCACTAAAATGAGGGTTAGTTGATCCAAATATGATATCATCAACATAAATTTGGCATACAAATAATTCTCCATTAACCCTTTTAGTGAAAAGAGTAGAATCAATTTTCCCAATTTCAAATTCCTTTCCAAGAAGAAACTTAGTTAAGCATTTGTACCAAGCTCTAGGAGCTTGTTTAAGACCATAAAGAGCTTTGTGAAGTTTGTAAACATGATTTGGTTTCTTAGGATTGACAAAGCCGGGAGGTTGTTTAACATAAAATTCCTCCTCTATTTCACCATTTAGAAAAGCACTTTTAATGTCCATTTGGTACAATGTGATATCATGGTGATTAGCATGGGCAAGTAAGATGCGAATAGACTCAAGTCTAGAAACGGGAGCATAAGTCTCACCATAGTCCATACCTTCGACTTGTGTGTAGCCTTGGGCCATTTAGACGTGCTTTGTTGCGAACTACTTGTCCATCTTCATCTTGCTTGTTGCGAAACACCCATTTGGTACCGAAGATGTTGTGGTTGTTGTCGGGCTTCTCAACCAATGTCCAAACTTGGTTCCTCTCAGAGTTGTGTAGCTCTTCATGCATAGCGTTTATCCAATCCGGATCTTCCAATGCTTCTTCGACCTTCATATGTTCAATGCTAGAGATGAAAGAATAGTTTTCATAAAAGTTAGCTAACCGAGTTTTAGAGCGAGTGATTCTCCCGGTTTGAATATCATTGTAGATTTGCTCGACGGGATGGTCTTTAGCAATTCTTGCTCGAACTCGTGAAAGCTTTTGCTTGGTTCTTGGTTGAACATCTTCTTCATCATCATCTTCTTCTTCTTCTTCATTGTTGGCGTTGTCGTTCTCTTGTCGTGGTGGAGAAGGAGGTTGTTGACGTTCTTGATGCACTTCCTCGTTTTCTTCATCTTGGTGTGTCCCACTTGTGGATGCTTCTGTGTCAACTCTTGGTTCACCTTGTCGTGAAGTAGAAGCTTCCACTTGGACGGACGAGGTACTCTCCTTCACCTCCGTTGGACGCACCTTGCCAATAGACAAGTCTTGGATTACTTCCAAAGGATCTTTGTCTCCTACATCAATTGGTAATTTCTCTACTTGCGAGCCGTTAGATTCATCAAACTTCACATCTACCATCTCTTCAACCTTTCGGGTGAAATTGTTGTAGAAACGGTATGTGTGAGAGTTTGAGCCATAACCTAGTAGGAAACCTTCATGAGACATAGGAGCAAATTTAGAACGACGATGCTTATCAAGAATGTAGCACTTTGAGCCGAATACTCGAAAGTATCTAACTTGGGGTTTGTTACCGGTGAGGAGCTCGTATGCCGTCTTGCCAAGTAGCTTGTGAAGATACAAGCGATTTGTTGCATGACAAGCTGTCTCAACCGCTTCTGCCCAAAAAGTGCTTGCCGTCTTGTACTCATCAAGCATCATTCTCGCCATTTCGATGAGCGTCCGATTCTTCCTCTCAACAACTCCATTTTGTTGAGGTGTGTACGTAGCCGAGAACTCGTGTGAAATCCCTTCTTCGTCAAGAAAGGTATCCACATTTGCGTTCTTGAACTCCATTCCGTTGTCGCTGCGAACCTTCTTGATCTTCACTTCAAATTGATTTTGGGCCTTCCTAGCGAAGTTCTTGAAGATCTTTTGGACCTGCGATTTATCATCGAGAAAGAACACCCACGTAAATCTTGAAAAATCATCAACTATAACTAGACCAAAAGAATTTCCACCGAGACTCTTGTAAGAGTTGGGACCAAAGAAATCCATGTGAATTAGCTCAAGTGGCCTCCTTGTGGTCATGATGTTCTTCACGGGATGCCTTCCACCAACCTGTTTACCTGCTTGACAAGCACTGTAAAGTCTATCATTTTCAAATATGACATCATTAACTCCAAGGATATGATTTCCTTTATTAAGCTTGTCAAGGTTTCTCATGCCAACGTGACCTAGTCGTCTATGCCATAACCAACCTTTTGAGGATTTAGCAATGAAGCAAGTTTTAGGTTGGGCCTTTTTAGTGAAATCAACAATGTAAAGATCACCTCTACGTATACCGGTAAAGACCATTTTATGATTGTCTTGATGAAACACTAGGCAATCAACTTCAGTAAATAAGACATTGAAACCAAAGTCAGCAAGTCTAGATACTGAAAGTAAGTTGTATCCAAGAGATTCAACGAACATAAAATTTTGTATGGAGCTATCATGTGATATGGCCACCTTACCGAGGCCAACCACCTTACCCTTTGAGTTGTCACCGAAAGTGACATACTTTCGAGGACTATCATTATCAGCAAGCTCACGAAACATGTCTTTATCTCCGGTCATGTGATCGGTACATCCACTATCAAGAACCCATTCCTTTCCTCCTGACATATATCCCCGAAGATTTGCCATAAGACCAAAGTTTCTCATTGCATCATCAAGATCGAAATCACTTTCATCATCCTCGTCATAGTATCCATATTCAACATCGTCATGTGGTGGATCAAATCCTAGAGAGGGTGATTCGTTACAGTGAGTTTGACAATGATCTTGTCTATGAATTTTTATAGCTTCGGAAATAATATCAGTAATAATACCAACATTTCCTTTGGCACGCATGAAGTTTGTGAGCTCAAATAGACGATCACCAAACATAGGATCACTAGAATTCATCTTACTCAAGGCAATAGACTTATGAAGAATTTCATCAAGATTTTTCAAAGAATAATCAGGAAATCGCTCCTCAAGAAATTTCCATATAGTGTACGCACACTCAAGAGTAGGAAGTTTTATAATCAAGTTTCTAGGCAAGCCTCTAGTGATAAGATTAATAGTTCTAACATTCCTAATCATGTCAATAGACTCATCAAGGGTAGGATGCATAGGATCAACACAAGGTGCACAAGGACTAGCAATGTACTTGTTCAAATGATATTGATTGAAAATTACAAGCATCTCATTTTTCCACTCATGAAAATACTCTCCATCAAGAATAGGCACTCTATGTCTAAGACTCCCCAAAGTAGACTCATCCATCTTCCTCCAATGGTGATTAAACCAAAGCAATGGAGACCAATGCTCTGATACCACTTGTAGGACCTTGAGAAGAGTTGTCTAGAGGGGGGGGGGTGATTAGACACTAAGTACCAAAGTTGCAGTTTTTAACCCTCTTTAGTTTAAGTGGAGTTTAGGCACAAATTTAACATTCACAACATATAGGAAACAAGCATGCAAAGAGTATGTGAGCAGCGGAAAGTAAAGCATGCAACTTGCAAGAATGTAAAGGGAAGGGTTTTGGAGGATTCAAACACAATTGGAGACACAGATGTTTTTTGCATGGTTCCGATAGGTGGTGCTATCGTACATCCACGTTGATGGAGACTTCAACCCACGAAGGTTAACGGTTGCGAGTCCACGGAGGGCTCCACCCAAGAAGGGTCCACGAAGAAGCAACCTTGTCTATCCCACCATGGTCGTCGCCCATGAAGGACTTGCCTCACTAGCGGTACATCTTCACGAAGTAGGCCATCTCCTTGCCCTTACAAACTCCTTGGTTCAACTCCACAATATTTGTCGGAGGCTCCCAAGTGACACTTAGCCAATCTAGGAGACACCACTCTCCAAGAAGTAATAACTGGTGCGTTGATGATGAACTCCTTGCTCTTGTGCTTCAAATGATAGTATCCCCAACACTCAACTCTCTCTCATAGGATTTGGATCTGGTGGAAAGAAGATTTGAGTGGAAAGCAACTTGGGGAAGGCTAGAGATCAAGATTCATATGGTAGGAATGGAATATCTTGGCCTCAACACATGAGTAGGTAGTTCTCTCTCGTAAATAGGATCTTTGAAAGTGTAGGATTGTTCTGATGGCTCTCTCCACGAATGAAGAGGAGGTGGAGGGGTATATATAGCCTCCACACAAAATCTAACCGTTACAAACAATTTACCAATCTCGGTGGGACCGAGTCAACAAACTCGGTGAGATCGATTTAGTAAACCTAGTGAACGTTACGATTTTCGGTGGGACCGAAACGCAACTCGGTGAGACCGATATGGTTAGGGTTAGGGCATAACGTAATCTCGGTGAGACCGATTACACAAACTCGGTAAGACCGATTTTGGTAATTAGCAAACCAGAGAGTTGGTCAGGCAAACTCGGTGGCACCAATTACTCAAACTCGGTGGGACCGATTTTGGTAATAAGTTAACCAGAGAGTTTGCATTGTAATATCGGTAGTACCAATTACACAAACTCGGTGAGACCAATTTTGGTAATGGACATACACAGAGAGATTGCAATCCCATCTCGGTGAGACCGAGATCCCTATCGGTGAGACCGAGATCCCTATCGGTGAGACTGATTTGCCAAGGGTTTGTGGCAGTGGCTATGACATTCAAAATCGGTGGCGCCGGATAGGAAGAATCGATGTGACCGATTTTGGGCTTTAGGTTTAGGTCATATCTGGATGTGAGAAAGTAGTTGAGGGTTTTGGAGCATATCACTAAGAACATGAAGCAAGAGGCTCATTAAGCAACACCTCATCCTTCCTTGATAGTATTGGCTTTTCCTATAGACTCAATGTGATCTTGGATCACTGAAATATAAAATGAAGAGTCTTGAGCTTGAAGCTTTAGCCAATCCCTTGTCCTTAGCATCTTGAACGAGTTCCACATCCTTTAGTCCATGCCACTCCAATGTTGAACTTGTCTGAAATATACTAGATAAAAGTGTTAGTCCAACAAGAGATATGTTGACATTAATTACCAAAACCACCTAGGGAGCACTTGTGCTTTCAATAAGCATTGCCTTTATTCTACATTTTGTTAAGAGTAAATATAGATGTGATAATATATGAAAAAATGGAGAATATTGAAGATAAGATGAAGAGTGATGCTACATAACCAAGTAGCTATAAATGTAAGTGCAGCGATACAGGAAAAAGGTACAACCAAGAGCAATGCACAGCTAAACTTCTTCAGTACCAACCTTATGGTAAGAGTAAATATAGATCTGATGTGTAGAAAATGGAGGGCAAAGGAAAATAAGCTGCAGAGTGATGGTACATGAACAACTACCTGTCATTATAAGTACACTGATAAAGGACAACATGTACTTACAAGAACAATGCAGAGCTAAAAAAACATTGACATTGGATATATTCAACACTAATGTAACCATTCATACAAATCAGATAATTTGGAGCGAACAATTGATAAGCAAGCTATCATGCATAGTGCTGTCACATAATGAACCAGGTATGTATGCAAGTACAGTGATACAGGACAACATGTACTAACAAGAGCAAAGCAGCGGGCAGCATATTTGCGATATCCTGTCGTTCTTTTCAAACCAGAATTCTTCTTTGAGCAGATTTCCTGCAAAAAAGATCCATAAGGCACATGCGGAAAAGTAGAAGTTCAAATTGTCATGTGATTTCATAGACAGTACCTAATCCTGGGAACAAGACCAATGCATAACAAGGTTTTTCCATTCAATGTCTTCTAAATTTAGCATAGGAGACTTCACCGGAAATTCGCTTATAGACTTGCCATCAAAGTGTGATTTCCTCAGGTAACCCCAATACTGCTGCAATGCTTCCTTGAAAAGCACAAGCAAGCTTTGCTCATCATGACTATCCAGATTGACCCTCGCCTAGTTACAACAATGTAATGTAAATCATTGATATGTTCAATCAGCAGAAAACAGGAAAATAATAACCATAATAATAGCACTTACACGTAAGTTGGACAGGAAGATTTGAAAAGGGTGTTTGTCTTCACCATAATCTTCCCATGATGGGATATGCACGTAGTCCCTAACAACATTTAAAGCATTGTATTTTAAACTGGGAATAAATGGAATGGGATTCCAATCTGCAGGAATTGGCCGTCTCTGCAGTTGGGATAGGTCTTCGGCTGGTGGACTTGTTGTACTTTTTGCTGGAGTGGGATTTTTCTGTGGTACGGCTGGTGCTATGGCAAATGAAATCGGTATACCTTTTGCTGGAGTGCAGGTCCTGTGTGGTGGGGCTAGTAGTGTGGCCAGTGAAGTATGGGTACAGTCTGCTAGAGTCGGTCCTACGTTTTGTGTCAGTGGTTGTACAACCAATATAAGTGGGATGCTCTCTGATTTCTCTGGCACCACCACGTTTTTCAAGGACTTTCTTTGGTGCTCCTTCGTGTTCGCAATCACCCTCTTCCTTTTTGTTGTCTGATGCACAAGAACAACATTTGAGTGAAAAAACATGGTATGAAAACAGATGAAATATGTATTGATAATGGATGGGCATGGCATCCCGACATATATGATGAGTAAACTAAGCAGATGGCGGTGCAACAAAGTAGAAGAAATGCAAGACAACATATGTAAGATACCCGCAATCAATAAAACCTTGCCAAATTAGAACAGGCACCTTGATGGGTGAACAGGACAGGCCATCTGCCTTTGACTCCTTGAGGTTAGAATAGTCATTAGGATCATATTCTGAACAAGAATCAACAGGTGGGGAGCGTATGAGTTTCATTGCATCCAGAATGGCAGTCAATGCCTTGGTGCCAATTTTGTAAGTCATTGCAGTGTTTAGCTTCAAGAGTGCACTGCTGCTAGTGCGACACAAAGCAGCTACACAGATCATAGTGTAGATATAACGGGGAAAACCGTAAGCATCGAGTAAAATCAGAAAAGTGGAACTTTACGGAATATATGTGCTAGTATTGCTTGCACGGCTAGAAAGGCTTCGGATACCAGTTCTCTTCAATCAAGGTGCGGCATCAATTAATATCAGTGTAACTCTCAAAGGCGACACAGCTCCCCG
This sequence comes from Aegilops bicornis, assembly GCA_021605145.1. NCBI lineage: Eukaryota > Viridiplantae > Streptophyta > Magnoliopsida > Poales > Poaceae > Aegilops > Aegilops bicornis. The sequence continues at coordinate 775,804,320 of CM038670.1, forward strand.
CATTTCCTTGTTATTCTTATAGGATTCAAGTGGGCAGGTCACTACAAATCCTATTCCTATGTTTACAAAATCCCACAAATCAAACAGGCTCAAAGTATCCATCACAACCGACAGTATAGACCTCTACACTGCAAATGTCCCTGCCCATCTTCAGTACAAGGAACATACTATACTACTATCATACTCCCTCCGTTCAAAAATATAAGTCTTGGTAGTGATTTCCACTATGGATCACATACAGATGTATCCAGATACATTTTAGAGTGTAGATTCACTCATTTTGCTCCATATGTACTCCATGGTGGAATCTATACAAAGACTTGTATTTAGGAACGGAGAGAGTACATATTAAAGAAGAACATAAGATGAACATGGTAAAGAAGAGCAAGCAGATTTTGGATAACAAAATGTTGGTTGCGCAGTGCCCACACATGATGAACCAGAGCGCATTAAGAATGCAACTCCCAGCTGTCTCTCGACCATTTCGGGCGGTTGGATGAAGATCCTACGTCTCCTAACCCTTCTTCTTCCTCGTCTCTGATTCTTGCCATACATAACACCGCATGGGCCGCCGGCCGGACCACCGGCCCCCATCGCCTGTGTTCCTCCGCCACCCCACCCCACCACGCCCCAACCCCCACCCCGTCGAGTTTCTTCGTTCGGCGAGGCCCCACAACCAGCCGAGCCCCTTCATTCGCACCGGCGAACTCCGGCTAGCTCTGGAAAATCGACTGACCCAATTTTGAAAATTAGTCTACTATGATTTAACTAGTGTGGAATATAAAAGGGGAAAACCATAAGCATTGGGAGTATAGTGTTTAGCGTGCCATGGAGGATCTGAAGGTGCAAACCGGACAAAGGCAACTTCGCAACCAAGACAAGAAATCAGAGTAAAGCAGTGGTGATCTATTTTCTTGCTGCGATAAATAAGTTGAGAAGATACGAAAGAGTACCGCCTCTGGTGCGGTGCCGTGTACGCATCTGCTGAGAGTTTGACGGTGCTGCGGTAGCGATGGCTGTCAGCAGCGTGGAAGCAGATCTAGGAGGGTAGATGGTGGCGGCGGGGCGTGGTGGATGATACGGTCGTAGGAGCGGCGCCGGCAAGGTGGACAACGGCGGGGACAAAGAGAGAGGACGGGATGCAAGGATCCCGGTCCGAAGCCGTGGATGAGAGAGGTCGATCTCTTGTAATGGACGGCGGCGTCGGAGTATCAGCTCCGACATGGTGGAGAGGACGGCGGTGGATGGGGTGGCGGACGGCGGCGGATGGAGGATGGTGGTGTGGAGAGGGTGTTTTGGCGCCCACGAAGTACGAATGGGGAAAAGGGAGGTAGAGAGGAAGGGGGAACCATGTATTCAGGGCGCACTTGTCTCAAATGCGAGGAAATTTACAAACTTAGCCCCCGTTTCAAATTTCTACTACATCACAACAATATTAGGCGGTTGGGGATAGGACGGTAATCTCGCATACACCAAATATTTTCCGACAAGAGTTTGTTTTTGGCGCCCACTGTGTATGAATATGAATCGGGGTGGGAGTCGATTTCGGCCGAGGACACACTATGTTTTGGCGCCCACTGTGTATGAATCCGGGTGAGAGGCGGTTACGTCACGTTTGGGGTGAAATTACAAACCTACCCCTATCGAAACCTATAGAAATCCAGCAGATAGGCTTTATGGCAAGGTGGATAGGCAGTAGTAATTTCCATCTCATAGATTTTGGTGTCGGGCGGTTACTGCGACTTTCCCCGCATCGTTCAAATTTTGCAGAGTGCACGTTTACCGTGCCAACTCAATTCGAATCCCGTTTGTATTCTATTTTTTTCTGGGCGGGATCCATTTTCATTTGGAATTACATTCTATATACATCATTTTTTGTATATACTTTCAAAAGCTAAACAAAGAATTATGCTCCTTTATATGTATAATATGATTTACAAATACAACTATCTCAACATCTTAAGGTTGAATTTGATTTTTTTAACCAAATTATGTTCTACTAAAATATATGGATCAGTAATATCTACATATTAAATAACATAGATGTGTGTGAATTCATATGAGTATTCATGTTTGATAGATCAATTTTGGTTCAAGTATGGATTACATGTATCATCATCTCGAATTCAAATATTTGAATCGCTTTTTTGTTCACTCCTTTCACGCCCATCTCTCTCGCATGCATGCTCCTTCAGGTAGCTATCACTCTCTTTTCTCTAGCTCACCAAGACGCTCACTTCATGTTTCTCCTATCCTCGCAAACATGGTCTCTCGACGTCTCCCTTGAGAAGTGTCACACTCTCCCTATCATTATATATTACACGGTTTTCATTATCTCTCATGTCTCTACTGTTCTCTGGTATCACTCGGTACCTAAGCTTTCTTTTTCACCGCCACACACACAGTCTCCACTGCCTTTCACTTTGTCTTTCTCTCTATGGGATTCTCTCACACACCCTATATGTCTCTACATATGACTCATACCACCAAAATTACTCTCTCTCTCTCTCTCTCCTCAGAGACACAACATTTGTTGCGGTCTCCTTTTGTCCCCATCCTGCATCGACATTATTCATTTGTTTACCGATCGACAACCCCGACTACTGCCTCTCTCTCTCTCACACACACACACACACACACAACTCCTGCTTCCACTCCCTTCCCGACTACTATCTCTCTCTCACACACACAAACTCTCGCCAGACCCGACTTGTATTTCTCTAACAAACATTTATCGACTAGCTAGCCTCTAGATAGGTTTATACACCAAGACACTCGTGCTTCCACTATCGCATACATGTCTCTCTCCCGCTCCTTGTATCTATGTAGATTTTTCTTCCCTTCTTGAGACATGCCCTCTCGATCATGCACACACACACTATCGCCTCATTTTAAGCTGATACCTATCACACACACACTCCTTGTGTCTTTGTCACACATGCACTCTGTCCTCCTCCACTCTCCCTCTCTCACACACACATGGGCTTTTTGCAACAACTAGCAAGATGCCCATGCGTTGCACGGAACATCAAGATGCATTTGTATGAGTAGTTTATCTTGTGGGGGAAAAGGATGAACGAGGGAAGGCCTTATTTGCAAATGTGGAGAGGGTGTGGGTATCTTTTTGCAAAATTGCCATAGTTTCCTTCCTATCAAATCGAGATATAGATCGGACGGCCTATATTGCAGGATGGCAGGCACACAATCCTCACCGACAATGCATTTTATAAGAGTAGGGATAAAAATAGAGTTGGTGATGATGGTGGGCCTGCCATCCTGCAATGTAGGTCGTCCGATTTATATCTGACGGATAGGAAGGAAAATATGGCAATTTACCCACACTCTTCACCACATTTGTAGATAAGGCCTTCCCTCATTCATCCTTTTCTCCCACCCGATCTTGATGTTCCGTGCAACGCACGGGCATCTTGCTAGTAAGAGTAGAAATTAGACATATACCACTTCTCGAATCTTGAAACCAACAACATTCCTCCCTTATCTCATCAAAACCGCCAAAGGAATATATTTTGAGTGAAACATAAAATATTTTTAGTGACATACGTATTTCAAAACTAGACTTTTTTTTCTATCAAATCGGTGAATATGTATTAATCTACTTTGATCGTGTGGCAACGCATTGGCACATTGCTAGTAGTTATTATAATTTTTTGGACACCAAACAAATGGTGGAGTACATATACAAAGAGAAGGGGCGCACGCACGCAGTCGGCCTCTCGCTGTCTCACACACATGAGTGTTACGTAAAGGCGATGTTAACAAATAAACCATAAAACCCTAGGTGCATGATTGCTGCATTCGCGGGTACCGGGTACGTGGTGGAGCAACTTTGTAGGAATATTCAGCTCGCGTGATAATTTGATCCGTAGGAGTTGATGGTCGAGACCACAGGTGAACGACTTGGAGCGCGGAGTCTCGCCAGTTGCCACAGATCGAGTAGCCACGTTTAAAATATCATTTTTAGTGGGGTTAAGAGTTCTGATTTTCAATGGAGCGTTATAAGTAGTAAGTAGTTTTTAGAACGATTGGTATGGAGCGAAAATGGAATTCATAGTACTACGTATCTCCTTGGCGTATGGTTGTATGGGTTTATGTTGCGAGATGTTGAACCTGGTAGTTCTAGGGAAAATACATTGGTTTAGATTTAGATGCTGGTTTTCAATAATGAAAATCGGAAGGGGAAACCCTTCTTTGATTAAAAAACTCGCCTCCATTCTGGTTTACTAGTCCCCGTCGTACTTTGGGTCAAAGTTTGTCCATGAATTTTACTTGTAAAATGTGAATGGAAAACGAGATTTTGTTATACCCAAACAAAAAAGGACTGGAGGGAGTGATTGCTCTAACACGGACGTGACCTCTCATAGCGCAGGCATTGAACCGGCTCGCCGACCAAGAGGGTCGCACTCGCTGCAGGCCCGGCTGAGCACGCCTCCTCGCTGCGTGCAACCAGCTTAAGACTGCCCCGCCTGCCTTCATTAAATCAGCGCGTGTGCCGACAACATGTCCTTCCGCGAGCCGACATCCAGTTTAGAACACATAAAATGACTAAAATATAATTAATATACGCATGGTCTTGACTTGTTGTGCTCGCACTGGTAGTAGGAACTAGTAGAGGTTTTTCTTTATTTATAACTCTCCTTACAATTTTTTGGCTGTGAAGTGAATCATGGTTGTGGACATTATGTATGAATGTGCAGATATCTGTGAACATGAGTTTGATGTGGAAGTTGAATTTGGAATGTCGGGCTTGCGCGTGAACTATACCATGTCCAATGCTTCGTCTATTATTGTTTGGAAAGTAATTGTTGTTATTACATAACCCGAAAAAAACATTTTGTGCCACATCAGTAGGTGCATGGACATCACAACAGGCATGCTGACTGGATAAACATTTGAACCTAGCGATTATGAAGGAAATTTTGTATTGACAATAGTTTTAGATAGCAGGAGACGCCTAGCCTGCTCTGCCTCTGCTAGCTTATTTCTGGCTTCTTCCATCTCTTCTTTGGCTTGGGTGAAGAGAGCATCTGATTGCTCTTTTCGCTTCTTTAGGAACTCAGCTACATTCTCAAGGGCTGCTGCACGCTTTCTTTCAGCCTTTACTAATGCCACGAGGACACGAACAGCTGACGACTCCGCCTGGCTTGTGTGTACTCCAGCATCATCTGGGAATTTGCACCTTGTGTCTAATCCAGCATCATTAGGGAACCGCACCTTGTGTGTAATCTAGCCTCATTTTGGAAACATGATCTCGAGGTTGACCATACTTCCCTCCTCGCAGAATCGCATCGACATGAAGTTACTTCTTTTTAGATCAATACTCGAGCAACCTAGATCCATTTAGTGGAAGCCGATAAACCGAACTTCGAGAAGTGAATTCAAAAGAAAAAAATATAAAAACAGACTACAAGGTGAGAACACCCACTTCCTACATCAAGCTAAAAATGAAAGCATTAGGACGATTAAGACTCTTCTTATTACACATCAAAGAAGACCACGCTTAAGAGAAACAGAAACTACACCATATACACATCGAAGAACATGAGGCTAAACGGAAGTAATTGAAAGTGTGTTACTTACCAAAGCTCATTTTACAGGTTCGGTGCAGCTCCTCTTTAACTTGCCACACTCCTTGAAGATGTCCCGAATATCCCATGTTTGGTCTTCATTGCTCCTCTGCATGTTCGCACTCATGGTTTTAAAATCTCAGCATGGCAAGAAAAATATACAACTGGTAATACTCGCGCATCTTGTGGGCAACATTAAAGCACTCGTCTGCCATGTTAGAGCATCTCCAACAGAATCGCAATGCGCGGTGCTTTAAAAAAGCGTTTACAGTGCTGAGATCGAGAAGTAGAGACTAGAGGGTAGAGACAAGTAAGTCATCTTAGGCTGTGCACCGTGACCAAGCAGGAGGGGAAAACGAGAAACGTTAATTTTTATTTGCTAATTAATAGTATTGCATGCAATGAACTAACCACTGCATATCATGTTTGATAGTCTCAAGTCATTAAAAGCATGCACACTCTTTATCTCTTATTGGTTGATATGTCAAGAAACAAGAAATGAGGTAGAAGTTAATGCACCGCGCCTAAGTGTTTTGGGATTACTTGGTTTTCGTAAGATGACTTACACACGTAGATGGAGGGAGTAACATTTTATCAGTTAAATCTTTGGTCAAAATTTAGCACAAATTACAATGGTGAGGAATAAACCAGGACGGAGTAGTAGTTTAGAAGCCCAAATAAATGAGTGAGGCGCCTTATTGTTACTCTCCACTGTGACTACTCTTATAGGAAAAGCTGGGGAAGCCGCCAAAAGAACTGGCCCTAGGAGTAGTAGCTAGGGATTGAGTGTGGGAGATGAACCGGAGAAAGTAAATGCAGAGAGATGAAATGCAAAAAGACGGAGGGATGTGATGGTTTCTTGTCCGTTTATTTTACTGTGCCACTTATTATCGGGAGTGGTTGGGTTTTGTGATATGACTTTTATTAAGCGCCACGAATGAGCGGGTGAGAGGTGAGACTCCCGTGCAGTGCCGCCCTCTACACTTGTACTACATCAGTTGTGGTTTGTTAGTCCCCCATTGAATTTGACTGAAGATTTAACTGACAAAATGTTAGCGCATGTCAACAAAAACTATATCGTTGGATTCGTATTTGAACATAGTTTTGAATGATATAATTTTAGGTGACATGCATCAGCATTTATCGTACTATATATAATGTTAGTTCAAGTTTTGGTCGTACTAATCTATAGTACTAGTAAGGTGCTCGTATGCTGCAATCAAGAGTGAAATGCATTGATCGGGGAGTTGTTTATTTTGACAAAGGATGTGGGGGTCATCTCATGTGTAACGGGTATCGATAGGTTTCTTCAGATATTATTTCATCTCTAGAGCTCACAAACATCCGGGAGAAATAAATAAAAAGGTATCTTTTGCAAACAAAAGCGTTCAACTGCTCAACCTGCATCCAAAACTTGTGAAGAAATAACACTTATTGTGCTTTGCAAGAAATGATCTTTAAGAATTAGTTTTTGAGTATCGATTGTTATACATGTTGGCTACAGATGACATGGCACTTTCCTAGAGTCAACAGTTGGCTATACTATTAAGTAATATTAACCATGCCCTTATACACCTAGACGGAGGGATTAAATCAGGATGACTTGCAAGGGGGCATAGGAGATGTAAGAAATGGTTCATCGTAAGTCTTTCACCAAGATCAGTAGTAAAAATTCATACATGGAAGATTCTAGACTAAACCATGAATGGATACACTTTTATTCATGCGCAATACTCCAATAGAGCAAGATCCTGCATGGAAGTCTCCACATGCTTAGACAGCGGTTTACATTGAGCGAAGACTAATGATCAACATTTTACTTGATAATGCGTATGTCCAGGTGAAGCTCCTTAGAGTCCCCGTGCACCGCGTCGACGGGTAAAGGATGCCATGGGTTTTCCAAGTCCACATCGGCGGGAAAGTCCCAGCTCCATAGAGTCCAAGTCCATCGGATGAGGCCGGTCTCGCCACCCACGTGACCCGGAGGGGTAGTAAAAGTGTCAGCGTCAGCAGCGTCGCCCCTGACACACACTACAGAGACGGGGCGGCGGCCTACCGGGCCTCGCCGGTGCCCACGATCAAGAGGAAGAAGCTGTCGTCCTCCTCCGAGACTAGCAAGCGGCGGTGATCCTCCAGCGACTCCGGCATGGTGAACGGGTAGCACGTCTCGTACTTGATGTTCTCCGCCAAGGGCCAGTAGTGACCGCTGCACGCATCCGTGAGGTGATGCACCATGTCCGCCGACGAGCCCCAAAACGGCATCACGCACTCATAGTAGTAGACGAAGGGCTCCTTGGAGGCATCGACCAGGCCGTCCATGAAACGGCAGTGGATGTAGGGGACGTTGCGCCAGTTGAATATATGAGAAAGTTACTACGAGATTTAATCCGAATAAGCACAAAATAAATCATGACGGCTATAACAGAGATGAAACTAATCATGTGGACTAGCATAGTAGTAGGATACAGAGTAGAAACATGAAATCTACCACGATTTCGAACAGGAAGGACAAAAACACATACGGTGCAACGGGAGCAGCATCATTGGCGTTGAGGTTGTCGCCCATGTCATTGAGGAAGAGGTTGCCGAGGTTGGGGAAGAAGTCATCGTCGGTGAAGTCGTGGCTGCCAGCAGCCGCGAGAGTGCACTCCCCAAATGTCAGCAACGCTCGCCGAATGGAGCGCAGGAGGGAGTAGCTGTAGGGGACGTTGCGGCCGCCGAATTGAGCACAGGAGTAGCACATGAAGCAGTAGATGGTGTCCTTACTAGTACTCCCTAGTCTCTATCTATCTATATCTACTCATAGAAAACCGAGTTGGTGATGATGGTATGCTTGCCATCTTGTAATATAGACCGTCTGATCTATATCTGACTGATAGAAGCCAACTATGACAATTTTACAAAAGATACCCGCACCTCTCTCCACATTTACAGATAAGGCCTTGCCTCATTCATCCCTATCTCCCACAACCACATGCTCCTCCCTAAGTCTCTATCTCTACTACTCTTCTTTGTTTTTTATAAAAAATCGAATAGCATCAAGGCCGTCTGGCCGCACGCCCGGCTGAACACGCCTCCTCGCCTCCATCATCACCAACTGAGTCTTTATAGGAGTAGCAGTAGAGAAAAAACCGAGTTGGTGATGATGTTGTGCCGTGCAATGCACGGGCATCTTGCTATTTTTTTGCATATAATTCCAAACACCACACAGACACAATCTTTGAGCACGGTTCGTAGTTGTTCCACGCTCGGGCATTGAAGTTTGTAACTATTTTAGATTAGAATATACTACTCCTCCGGTGCTAGTAGTAAAGCAGAGTCCTACTCTGCTACTCTACTCAAGCAAGTTAGGGCATAGTACTGTAGTAGGTACTGTAGGGAGTACCAGTACTGTGATCACTCAAGCAAGTTGTGTGGCATCGATATGACCCTACGCTGCTAGTATGTGTCTCGTAAGTCAAGCGGCGTGCTGTAGTCATCATCACCTGTCCACTTCCGACATCACATAATCGCTTCTCCATCTTTGTCCGCACATAATCTCGTCCAATCTTCCATCCCCGCTAAGGCGCCTCCCCCCCTCGTCCGAAACCCAAGCACTAACAATGGCAGAACCGAGCAGCGTTCGCTGAAAGAGTGGCTGGAATTCGCTCCCCACAGAGGTAATCAGGCTCATTGTTTCGCATGTGGAGAATCTCAGTACCATACCACTCGCCGCGTGCGCATCGGGGCTGTACAGTTTACTCAAAGCCCTCAGGCCGGAGCTTTTTAAGCCAGCTCCTTGCTTGCTGATGCCGCCTGATCTTCAGAAACTGTGTGTCACGCAGCATAACGATCGTAGGGTGGCGAACATCAACCCCTTGACTGTGATCCGATCCCCGTCAGCCTCAACTACATTAACGGTATGTACTGGGTCGGCATGAACACTTCTTGGATGGTGTTCGTCGACGGTCACGGCAGCTGGATGCTCGTGGAGGTCTACACCCGGCGATTGATCCCCCTTCCTGCGATTAACACTGCACTGCTTTGGCACCGCGCCCGTAATACTCGGAATCTTACAAGAGCCAACATGATACCAAGTTTGATTTTCTCCAGATTGTAATCTGCCAAGTGCCCACAAGATCTGCGAATTATAAAGACTTCAGCTAATTATGCGTTCTTCAACCGCAGTCTCGCCTTATCCGATGTGTCACTACGGTAAGTGGATAAATCTGCACGCCCATCGAGGATCATACATCCTCCATGGTTCTTTGATGCCATTGAACACAAGGGCTTCATTTACGCTGTCGACTCCTTCTATGGCTGGACGTATTGCTGGCCTACTCCAATCATCGCTACAAACGGCTATTATAGCAGTATGTTACTTTCCTATGATATCATGATGGCTTGCTTATATTGGTGTCAACATTTACTAAAAAAATATTCATGCTCATAACATGTTGTTCTTAAGATTGACTAAATCAAGAGCCCTTTTTTATTTGACTCCAACTTGATATCATGTTGTAGGCCGCCTGGTGTCCCTACCCTTCCTAATCCCAGAACCTTTCAAAGAAAAGCGGCATGGCAGTTGCAGGTGGTTCCTGGCTTGATCAGACGACAGCGAGCGATTGATGATTGTTCGGACGTACCGGACGTGTTGTTTCACGGAATACAATCACAGCCACTGCAAGGTCTTTGAGCAGGATCACAGCTTCTCTGGGCCTTCAGGAATTTTTGACTGGAGGCTGGTAAGTAGCGTTGCACTACTAGGGAAAAGCCTATACACAGAATCTTAGCAGCAGCGCGGGTCAAAAAGGAGCGCTGCTGCTAATTAGTAGTAGCGAAAAAGGGAAACTCACCGCTGATAAGTTTTTAGCGAGCGCTCTGTGTAAACCGCGCTGCTACAAATCCATCGGCGGTGTTCACCGAGCTCCATTTAGCAAGAGCGCCCGTTGGAACTGCGTTATCGCTATGGATATAGTAGCAAAGGCGCTTATCGGGATCACCGCTGCTACATTTCAAATTGGCAAATTTTTTTGTCACTAGCGGTAGCGCCGTTGCCCAAAGCGCTGGCTGCTGCTAATTCTTTAGCAGCAGCTGCTTTTCTTCTCCGCCATCGCTAACCCGCACCAACCCACCACCTTTCCCCACCCGTGCCTCCCCTCCCCTCCTCTCTTCCCTTCCCTACCTCCCCCACATGCTCCCACTCTCACTCTTCTTCTTCCTCAATACTTCTCCCCATTACTCTTTCTCTTCTATCCACCTTTCTCTCTCTTCATTACTCCTACCTAACTACACCACCTCCATTAATGCATCTCCTTTCTCTTTTCCTTTCCCCTCCACTAGTTGAAGTTGTCTCCTCCCAAATTAGCTAGCTAGGTAGATGTAGCATTTAGTTAAGTGACCTATTTGCCCCTAACTAGATCTATCTTTGTCAACAAGAGCTTTGTGCACTTTTGATCTCCCTACAACATCATCTCCACCATGTGCTCGATCTCGATCGAGGTGATGAAAATTTCATGCTTTTGCAAAATGAAAATATGTTTATGTGTGTGTGATATGTTTGTGGAAATTGTCTGTGTGGCACGCCAAATTGTGCTTTTGAGTTGCCTATGTTTTGCCGAAATGTCGATTTATTTCCGCTTCAAATAATTCCGGGCAAACTCTAGATCCATATATGTCCTATTTTTAGGGAAGGTCATGCCAAATTTTTGTATGACTTTGATGCATGCATGCATTTTTATAATCAATTTGTTTATTATTACCGTGCAGAGTTGGCGATGGTCAGTGGAACGATGGTGGACAGGTGGTTGCAGTCGGTGGTGCAGGACATGAAAGAAAATAACCGGACAGAGGTTTTATGTCCGTGTCGAAAATGCAAAGGAATAGTTTGGCTCCCGACCCCCATGATGATGGTCGTGTCGAAGCGCACCTGCTCATGACTGGTTTCATGGATGGCTATACGTGGTGGATAATTGAAGATGAGGATGACGATGTTGAGGATGCCGACGGGGCAGGCAATGATGACACGGGGCAAGACGAAGAGATGATCGATAATGGCGGCGGGGAAGAGGCCGGACATGACGGCGGAGAAAGGGCCGGACATGGTGGAGGAGAAGGGGTCGGACATGGCGGCGGAGAGAACGACATGGACTCCACGTAGCAGAGTTCGTCGGTACTAAGTTCAATCATGCGTGACCCTCATGTTCAAGCATTGCTACACAAGGAGACGAGTACTGAGAGAGCTGCTTCTAGAGAGGAGGCTAAGCTGGAGCAACTGGTGGTAGACTCGAACACTCCATTGTATGATGGTTGCAATCCTGAGGTGACCCGCTTGAGTTTCACGCTCCAACTCCTGAAGACGAAGGCTAAAAACAAATGGACCGACACTAGCCTCGATGAGCATCTCAAGTACCTAAAGGATGTTCTTCCCTCGGGTAATCTATGTCCTACTAGTGTTGATGAGGCCAAGAAGATCGTGTGCCCTCTTGATCTGCCACACGTTAGATACCATGCATGCATCAATGATTGCATAATTTATCGGAAGGAGCACGCGGAAAAAACAAGTTGTCTGGTGTGCAATGCTTCTCGATACAAGAAGGCCGGGAAGAAATGTCCCCAGAAAGTTGTATGATACTTACCGATCACTCCCGTCTGCAGGTATTTTGTAGATCCCAAGGAAGCAAAGCTAATGCACCGCACGCGGAGAGGAAGAAGCCCGATGATGGAGATGATCCGAAGCTGAGACACGTGAAGGATGGAAGCCAGTGGAGAGCGTTGAACAACTTCTATCAGTATTTTTAATGTGATGCAAGGAACATCGTGCTCGGCGCGTGTACCGATGGCATGAATCCGTTTGGCAACCAGAACACCAACCATAGCACATGGTCCGTGTTTGTATGGATGTACAACCTCCCCCTGGTTGTGCAAGAAATCGAAGTACATTCACATGAGCATGCTTATTCAAGGGCCAAACAACCAGGAAATAATATTAATTTGTATCTGGGGCTACTTCAAGAGGAGTTAGACACATTATGGAAAACACCGCCAAGACATGGGATGCCAAAGAAGGTGAGTATTTCAACATGAGAGTCAGCTGATCACGCATAAAGGCAGGGACTATCTCGGTTACGGATATGTGGCGGGCCAGGTGTGCCATGGATATTGCGGATGCACGCGGTGCATGGATGATACGACGTCTCAGCAGCTAACGTCAAGGAAAGATGGCGGGTCTGGGAAAATCATGTACATGGGGCATCGAAGATGGCTTGAACAGGACGACCCGTGGAGAAACTATGGAGATCTATTCAATGGTCACGCTGAGCATCGAGGACCTCCACGTAAGCGGAGCGGTGCCGAAATCGATGAGCTGTTGAAAAACTGGAAGGAGTGCCCCGCGCCGGGAAAGACGATGAGAAAGGCGCCGGAGCCGCTGCTTTGAAGGTATGGAAGACGCAGGTCTGTGTCCGGGACTTGGAGTACTGGCACAAACTCGATACACCTCATTGCCTTGATTAAATGCATATCTGTAAGAATGTCCTTGAGAGCTTGCTCGCAACACTGATGAACATGCCGGATAAGACCAAGGATGGGCCGAAGGCAAGAAAAGACTTGCAAGATTTGAAAATTAGGGAAGATCTGCACATGCCGCCCCGTAAAATGTTAGACGAGACAGAGACGGAGACAGAGGCATGGGAGAAGAAGGGCAAGAAAATAAGGAAAGAGGATTATTGCCCCCCTTCTTGCTTCACCTTAAGTCAGGCTGAGATCAATGCCTTCTTTAAGTGCCTTACCGGAGTCAAAGTTAGTTCCTTCTTGTGGCAAGATAAGCAGTTATCTAGACACGGACAAGAAAAGGTTCAGCGGGATGAAGTCTCATGACTGTCATGTGATGATGACGCAGATACTACTGTTGCCCTTAGAGGGATAATGGACAAGCACGTCTGCGTGACACGCTTTATTGGTCTCTCGCAACTTTTTCGACGTCATCTCTCGAAAGTCGATCAGTGTGAAGCAGCTCCAAAGGCTACAGGAAGAGATCGTTGTGATACTGAATGAGCTTGAGATGTACTTCTTGCCCGCGTTCTTTGACGTGATGGTGCATCTGTGTGTCCATATTGTGGATGGCATAATAGACCTGGGGCCGTCATTCCTGCACAACATGATGCCATTTGAGAGGATGAATGGGATCATCAAAGGATTCGTTCGTAACATGTCCCGTCCGGATGGAAGCATCGTCCAGGGCTATTTGGCACAAGAGTGCATCTCTTTACGTGAGAATTTTCTATATGGCGCAGACCAGCCGCCTGGTGTTAGTGTTGGTTTGCCCGTTAACAAGCACGATGGGAGGCTCGAAGGAGATGGTCACTGCAACGGTCGCAGGGAACTGCATGTGGCATACTCAGATCGATGCAGCGACTTTGACAGAGCAAACTTGGTAGTGCTACAACACCTAGACGAGGTAGATCCTTTCATGGCACTGCACAAAGAAATTATCACAAAGAAGTATTGTGACCGGGGGGCATGCAGGATGGACGCCGAAGTTACTAGAGAGCACAACTCCACTTTCCTGCATTGGTTCAAAGAGCATATTATTGCTAATCCTCCGGAGGAGGGCTCTAAGGACGGATTGCTCATATACGCCTTAGCACATGGCCCCTCGCCCAACCTCATAACCTATCAGGCATATGATATCAACGGATACACGTTCTACACGGAGGCCAAAGATATGGACAGTGATGATCAGAACTCAGGGGTGACGATGGAATGCATGACCGGCAGCGACAACGACGCAACTGAATGATTTTATGGAAGGGTCGAGGAGATCTGGGAGCTTGACTACTCTGGACTACACAACACGACGATGTTCCGTGTCAGATGGGCTAAGAATGTCGAAAGAGAAAGCCGGATTTTCACTACCATGACTATACCCGATGCCAAGAGTGCTACCGTGAACGCTATTGCAAAATACGAGCCATGGGTACATGCTAAGCACGTGACACAATGCTTCTTCATAACTGACCCGCGCAATCCCAGCCGTGTTGTCCTGAGGAGAGGCAAAAGGAACATCATTGGAATGGATGGAGTCGCCAACGAGGAAGACTATGATCAGTACGGCAACCCAATGAGGGAAGATGACGATGATGATGAAGTATACGTCAAAAGAAGAATCAATACTACATTACCTAAGAAAATTCGTACTCCGTGGAAAAGGCAAAGTCACAATGAGGGGCTCAATTATTCTTCGACGAACAAGAAGGGAAAGTAGCTGACTCAAAAATGAAAACGTCAGCAGTGAGGAAACTTATGTTATCGGTCAAATGATGTAAAAAATATATATATATATATGTTCCTATTTTGTATACACACTTAGCCATTATTATGCATGGGTCCAATGATGTGTAATATATATGTTCCTATTTTGTGTACATATTTAACCGTCAAATGATGCAATATATATCGCCTCCCTTCGTTCACTGCCCTCGGAAATAAAAGTGGGATAAAATAAAGGAAAAGGAAAAGCTGGCAAGCGAAGGTAGTAGTAGCTGCGTTTTTCCTAAACCGCTTCTGACATCTTTGAAGTTAGTAGAAGCGAATTTCGTGTAAAGCGCCACAGACTATCGAAGGTAGTAGCAGCTGCTTTGTCCAAATGCGCCATCGCTACGTCCACTTAACCCAAAATTCTCACCCGCCTGCTTCATCCCGCCTTCCACCCCCAAATCCCCACTCTCCCCGTCGCACCGCCCGACCAGCCAGCCTTAACCCGACCGGCGCTCGCCCCGACCCGGCCCTCGCCCCGACCCGACCCGGCCGCCCTCGACAGGCGCCGGCGCTTCGCCCCGACCCGGCGCGCTCGCCCCCGACCCATCGTCCCTCGCCTCCCTCCTATCCCCTCCCGGCCGTCGTCGGGCCTGCCTCCTTGCCCCTGCACCCTCTGTAAACCCCCCCTCTCTCTGCTAGGGTTCTTTGGTTAATTCACTTAGGTTTTAGTTAGGGCAGTATGTTAATTAGGTTATCTATTTAGTTATGAATTTAGCTAGGTTTCAAAATTTGAACTGGACATGTGATATGTGCAAATTTGAACTGGACATGTGATATGTGCATATGTCATGTTTTGGACATGTCATGTTTGGAAAATGATCCGAGTGGCCTATGTTACGCTGAATGTTGATTCATTTCCGTTCCGGTGAATTTCGTGCACTCGATATGTCCATTTTTAGCAAAGGTCATGCCGAAATTTCCCGTGAATAAAGGCATGATTTTGTGCTACATAGTTGGCATATCGAGTGTTGGCACATAGATTTCTTTTTATGTCATTTATCATTTATTCATACTTTTAGAAATAAATGAGGACACTTAATCATAAGAAACATGTCGAAGAACGAAGAAACTGGGCCTTCTGACCAAGATGCATTTAGATGGATTATGAGGGTGAACAAGAGTACCTCGACTATTTGACTGCTAAGCAAGGTTTGCAGGTCGGCCTCGATGATGGTCTTGGCCGACATCGACATCGACAAATAAGCACCGATGGCGGCACCGAGACCGGTGGGGAAGGTACCGGCGGGGAACGTACCGGCGGGGAAGGTACCGGCCCCGATGCCGCTACCAAAAAGAGGAAGCATAAGAAGCACGAAACCTAACAAACTAGGGATTGGACGACTTGTGATCACAAAGATGGCACTTGGCAAGTTTGAGCCGTTACAGCCGGAAGAACCTCGCAAGTGCTATGGGAACCAAGTAGGATGCATCCTACGGGAATGCGCGAGCATCAACGACGATGACTTAAGGAGTAAAGAACATTTGACGCAGTTGCCCCTAACAAAGTTGCACAAGAGATTCAAGTTCCCCGACCGGGATGATAACATAGAACAACCGTGGGATGATCCGAAGATGAAAAAGATTAACAATCACGCCATGGGCATGTTCAGCAATGATTTGGCCTCCTGGAAAACGAGGGTGAAACGAGCTATTGAGGCTAATGAACCCTGTCCAAGATTCGGAGGAAAATCCGACACTTACGGAAGAGGAGTTCAAAAAGTTCAAGGACACTTGCGCTACCGAGGCAACCAAGGCTAAGGCTGCGAAATTCAAGAGCCTTCAGCAAAGGAACACGGGGAAGCATCGCCTCGGAAGCCATGGCTACCTCGGTAAAAGGCCCATACGGGATAAGGAGCACGCGGAACGTGAAGCCGTGGGTCTCCCAGACCCCTTCGCGAAGTTCACCAGCCCCTTGGAGCATGACTTCATCAGGGCCCGCTACAAGTGGGACAGGGAGAAAAAGGTTTTTTACATGGACAAGATCACGAGGAAATTGATTAGACTACTGGAGAAGCAACACCAGCTTGCAGCCGAAAGCTCTACTTCTCCGATGAGGCCCAAGTGGGACACCCCTCTCAACTGGGCCTTGAACGAACTTAAGGGACTCCCTTTGGATCAGCGGCCACAATATGGTCGTGTGCACGGCGCAGGAGACGGCGCCACGTGGAAGGTGTCTTACAACGAGGGCCCGTAGGCCAAGAAGCTGAAAATGAAGTTTAGTTAGGCGGACATCGACGCGAAGGTGAAGCTTGCGGTCGAGAAAAAAGCAGCTGAGGACACGAAAAAAGCAGCTGAGGACAAATATGAGTTGCTACAGCAGGGAGTCAATGCAGCTGTAACTGCCTGCAGAAATGATTTTTCTACTAACTTGGTTCCAGTTATCATCAACTGGGCGAAGGAAAATCCAGACAAGACGGTACATGATTTCCCGATGCCCAGTTTCGTCGGGAGCAAATCCATGAACAACAACACCATCGCACCATCACTTGCTCACGCAACCGGGCCTCCTCTCGCAGCCGCTCCCGCACATAGCAGCCCGTCCTTAGTCTCAGGCGCGCTAGGTGGGCCTTCGTCTTTGGCTGAGCTCGACGCCGTCACGGTAATTACATGTCACACCAACATATATATATATATATATATATATATATATATATATATAATATTCAATTTTTTTTGACTATCGGATGTTTTACGCCACAGACATATGTGTTTGCAGGTAAAGAAACCCGTGCACCATACTCTACTTGATCAAAGGCGGAAGGTGGACGTGGGAAAGGGGATGATAATGGACCCCTCTCAACGACGTTCCACAACCAGCCAATCCCGCTGGTCGCTTGTGGTTAGCTTGACCTGTGTGAAATCGGGCACGAGGATTTGCCTCCTCCAAAGACAAAGATGTGGGAGCGGACGACGAGACCCCGCCATGGATTGGAAGTCGCAAGAATTGGGTGCTGCTATGGTCAAGAATCTTATTAAATGCGAGCCACCGAGATCACACCAATAACTACCACACATCAACAAGCATGTGTGAAGACCACCATCCCGCTTACGCAATTACCGGCTCCTGTAGTGCCGGGTGAGAGCGGCGGACGACATGATGAAGGGGGTGCAATAGTACTGGCTGATGTAATTTCTCCTCAGAGAATGTAGAATGGATGATGAGACGGAGGTCGACCCTATGGATTACCTCAATACAAACGCATATGACTGTGACATAGATATGATGAGTCAACCATATGACGAATCGGGCTATCAGCTTGCTAATGAGGATATGGATGATATGCCCGGTCAGGGTCGTACCATGGATTGCAAAAAAGTCTCTCTTCATGAAATCCTCATAGGACACGCCTGAAGATGCCGCCTCAACACAGGCTCAACTAGTCGGGCACAAGGGTCGTACAGTACTTAGCCCGGGAACACTGGGGCAGGGGTTAAGGAAGGGTCTGGAAGGTGTGCCCAAGAAAAAGGAGAGGAAGAGATCGGGGAAGGTAACTGCCTCCAAACAAGCCAGAGCACATAGTAGCCAGACGATGCATTCTTAAGAGTGTGTACCTGTGAAAAGTGCGGTCATGTTCCATCTCACGGGCGAGCTGATGCTACCGCCGAAACCGCTGGAGGCACTATCAGGGGATCTCAGGAGACCGCACGACCATGTACTGTCGACTGATAAAAGCCTACTAGCCTCAAAGGATCCAGGATATCCGACATACGTGGCTCGTGTGCCTGAGGGGAAGTGCTACATCGACACACAGCCCGCGGAGGCGTTCTTCCTGCGGTTTGACCATATCTTTGAGATGTTTCTAACAAGGCGGCTTGATTTTACTATCGTCCGCCTTTTTGCGCTACATATGAGCTCCGTCATGAGGAGTGAAGAAGTCTCGCAAATCTGTGTGGCGGATCTGTACTACATGCACGAGTCTTTCTTGAGTCTCGGCGACTTTGAGCGTGAAACTGCTAGGGAGTACCTCCAAAACTTCATGGTACAGAATAAGGACCGGGAAATTGTCCTCGTGCCTTATCATCCAAAGTAAGTGAGTTCTGGACAACCCTTTCATACATTTCTATCATTCCTTCTCTCTTATATGGGGAATAATTTGAGGTGTCTTTTCCCCGCAGCAACGGGCGCGCCGTCCTTACCGTTCTTTACCCGCAAGTATCCCACGCCGTGTATTTTGTCCCTTCCAGAGACTACGAGAAAAAAGACTACACCCACATAATGAATATTCTAGATGATGCTCTCCAAGGCTTCAGCTTTAGAGGTGGCCACGTGCAGATCAAGAAACAAAGGAAAAAGAAGATGGG
This sequence comes from Aegilops bicornis, assembly GCA_021605145.1. NCBI lineage: Eukaryota > Viridiplantae > Streptophyta > Magnoliopsida > Poales > Poaceae > Aegilops > Aegilops bicornis. Next base: position 775,823,504 of record CM038670.1, read on the forward strand.
TTTCGCGCATAAAACTAACTTCTCCTGCATCCATGTCCCAAAACCAACCAAGAAGGATGGATTCTACATCGTCCATCTCATGATTCAGTTCAACACGGATCACCAAAAGCTTCGCATTAACAGCAGAAATGATGATCGTATCCACAAGTGGCTAGAATCTCATGGAAAAGCGGATTATAAACTTAGAGATGACTTCTTTCGCATCCAAAGTGACATTGCGACGATCATCATGAAAGAAGTCGTCGATGAGAATGGGATGTTCCACCACGGCCCTATATCGCGTGCTGACGTCCGAACTCGCATAGGCATGCAACGTCTAGACCTCACGCCGTTCAAGAAGCTCGGGTTCGTCCTCGATGATATGGAAGGATGGAACTTCTAGTGATTTATGATGCCGATGATGATGATATGTGTCGGTTGAACTTGTATACTTCTTGTAGCGATGAAACTTTGTGATGTCCACTGTCCCTGTGCCGAACTTGCGTAACGCTACTTTGTTAGTTTGCGTACGATGACCTGTGTACCTCTAGTTAATTAATTTACGTACTGTATGTTGCATCTAGTTGCTAACCTTTCTTTTTCGGTGTTGCTCTAGTATATTTTGTTGCATATATATGATTGTACATCCTCTTCATGAACATGCATCTCTAACAGGTACCTAGTTTCTTGATGGCGAGATGGAATTGCTATGTCGTGTACAAAGGGAAGGTTTCGGGGCGCATAACGAGTGGCATGAGTGTCGAGCGCAAGTGAATGGGTTCAGCGCCAGCCATAAAGGCTTCAAAAGCAGACAAGAAGGAGAAGCTAGTTACTTGAGGTTCACGCTTAGCGAGAGAGGACTCAGAACCGCCACCTCATGTACTGCATAGTTCCGGTCTCACTCATAGCGATAGCACTTCTTGCGTATACCTTTGTTTAGATGGATGACGTTGTTGTAGTTGCAAGTATTCGAGACTTGCATGTATCGCTATTTTCCAGATGATGACAAGATATCACTTTGTGTTGGATGATGATTATGATGAGACTATTTGTATGTACATGCTATGATTACATTTGTGGTCTCGCAGACATTTGTATGTGTATCATGATGACATTTCTATGTGCTAAAGATTCTTCTATAAAGCCTGTTCAAATACAAAACAAATATGCCAAAAAATAACAAAAAACCTACTTAAATTAGCAGTGGCGAGTGTACAAAAGTTAGCAGCAGCGCATGAGAGCAAAGAGCGTCAAGGTAAAGCGCTAGAGATACTAGCGATGAGCGAAGCTTCCAGAACAGCGCTGCTACACTTGTGTAGCGATGGCGCCAGGTGAGCACGCCGCCATCGCTATATGTTAGCTGTAGCGCCTTATTAGTAGCGCCTATCCGCGCGCTACTGATACATCTAAAACCCGCGCTGCTGCTAGCCTTTTCCCTAGTAGTGTTGGTACACGCTCTCTGTTTGTCGGACTGAATTATCCGATTAACCAGGAGATAACCGACGGCAATGATCATGATGGCAGCGTGGTATCGTTCATCAGGCAAAACTGTGTGTACACAGTGTACCATGCATCTCTGCATGCACCATACCCTGATATGTGCCACCATTCTCTGCAGCCCAAAGTAGGAGTGAGGGTCGCAAGTATCAGACTTCGACCAGCTGGCTGGAGTTTCCCCCGTCAGGCACCCATCTAGTTCAAGCCGTCAGCCAATCTCCACAGCTTAATAAATAGTAACGTCTAACTGAGCCATTTAGTTAGATGCGTACACTTGGTGTAGTAGGATCTTTATTTAGTTTGATGCATACACTTGTTATTTTTTGGTAGCCCTTTTGTAATGATGGCTGATGTTTGGTTTGGAAGAGAGAGCTGCGTCTTCACTCTTCTGGCCTTCTTACTGGTTCTCTTAAAACCCCAGCCCTGGTTGCTGCTGCAGCAGTTTTCAATATACAATCAATAGTATATTTCGTCTGTTGGTTGAATAAATGTGTTGTTAGAATTACAAACACAATGTTTTGGAAGTCGTTGCACGGTTCTATCCTTTAGTGCCCCGTATCGTACGTAGCGCATACTATTTTTCGTATGGAACACATTTTCCACTTGTTGATATCATGCAGCCCACTAATGAAGGCCCAATAGAGAAGCCCATAATTAACTGGAAGGGAGGCTCTCACATGAATCCGGCCCAGGTACATGCTCATGGTCCCCTAAACATAAATAAATAAATAAATAAAGCTAAATGCTCATGCACCAGTTCTTTGGAAAAATAGGTAGCCCAGTATTTCTTTTTGAAGAATACCCAAGCTAGGCCTATTTGTTTTCTCCGACATACTGGCTGCAAATCTTTCAAGACGAGGAGGGATGCATTCCGGCCTAGCCAAAGAGTATGGTCAATGTCTGCTAAAAGTAATATCAAAAGGGGTTGAAAATTCCAAAAAAATTATAGCAAATGGGATATTAGTTTCTTTTTTTGTTTTTGTTCTTCACTGATATCTTATACGTATTTCATTGGATTTAACATGACATAGTTCTAATTTATTTTTAAATTTGTTTGAGTACGGCTATTAATTTTTGGATTAAGAATATTTCGTTCCCCAGCAAAAATTTGCGAATTTTCAAAATTTCCCACATATTTAGTTAATTTTTTGACCCTGGTACTGACCAGAAAATGGCCAACAATTCTAAAAATGGAAAACGGGCTGCAATAAATTCCATATGAATTAGAAAATGAGTAAAAATTTAAAAAATAATAGCAAATGGGATGTACACGCCACAAATTTCGAGGCTAACTTGTTTACGCAAGGCTTTGTCAGTGAACACACGATTCTAGCAGCAGTGACTGTTGGATGTCCATCCAACGATCGACGTGCTTCTTCAATCTCTGATCTTCCTGCTCCAGCCGCCTAATCTAGCGTCGTCGAGACTGCCTGCTCCCTCCCCTTGTGGCCCGTTGTGATGCCATGCAGGCTTCCCCGGCCCACCCTACTCCCTCCGCTGGCCTGGCCGCCCGCAATCAACTGCCTCCTTATTACACACAAAAAATGATTCCTCCGACTGACATCTGGGGTGCACCGGTTGGGAAGCTGACCTGTGGGCCTACTAAGTTGACGCATATGCAGGGCTTGTCAACTTAGTCAACAAACGCTTCTAGCAGCAGTAACCGTTGGATTTGAATCGAACAGTCCTGCTGCTTCTTCAATCGCTGCTCTTCTTGCACCAGCCGCCCAAACCAGCGCCGGGGAGACCGCCTGCTCCCTCCTCCAAAGGGTGGCAGGCTGTCTGCTTGAGGCCTCATTGCCCCCTACTACTCCCACCGCTAGCCAGGCCTTGCAGCGACGGCAGCCTCACACCGCAGTCGAACTAGTGAACCCTCGTACTCCTCTCCACGTGGGCATCCACTATCGCGTCTTCCCCGGCTCCGCATTGTCCCCTTCCTAGGCCGCGCCGTCGTCCACCGCCTTGGTGCTCTCGGCGTGGCGTGGTCAATGTGGTCAACGACATTCCATCGGAAGAGTACTGTACGTGGAGAGGCTAATAGTTGGGTCCATGGCCACAGCCCAGTTTTTTTGTGATTTGCCAAGTAATTCTCTTTGTCAAGCCTGTTGGGCTGCAAATCTTTCAAGATGAGGTGAGCTTTCATTCGGTTGGCCGAGAAAATGGACCATCAATAATGAGAAATGGGTTGTACATTTTTAAAACACATCAAAGCGACAATTAGTTTCAAATATCTTTTTTTCATTTCGAGATTTTAAATTACATTAATTTTTATGCGTGGAGAATTTGTTGGATTTTATATTGATATACATTTATTTTTAAAATCAGTTTGAATGTGATTCGAAATTTCAGGATTAAAAATAGTTCGGACCGCACCGAAATATGCAAATTTCGTATAATTTTTTAACCGTGGCCACAATATGGGCTGTAATGCAAACAAAAATAATATGGGCTAAAAAAACCTTAAGAATTAGCAAATGGGCTGTAAATTATTAGAAATAATGGCAGATGGTTGTATGCTGTTTTCCACAGATTTGAGGCTTTCCTAAAAAACAGGTTGATGCACAGCAAAGGATCGTTGGATGTCCATCCAACGGCCGTCGTGCTTCTTCAATCTCTGCTCTTCCTGCTCGGCCCGCTCAAACAAGCGCCCGGTGACTACTGCTCCCTCCTCCCCTTGATCGGTTTGTCTTGCCACAGCCTCACCGCCCCACCTTACTCCCATCACTGGCCTAGCCATCCCTCTAATCACCCACACCCGCTGTTATTCTCTGACGACGGCGGACGAACCAGTAAACCCTCGTACAGTCGTACTCCCCTTCGCGTGGGAAACAACTGCCAAGTCTTCCCTGCCTCCGTGTCGTTCCCTTCCTAGGCCTCGCCGTCATCCACCGCCCTGGTGCTCTCGGCGCGTCCTGGTCAACATGGTCAACGACCGACATGCATCTGAAGTGGACTGTACGTGGAGAGGCCGACAGCTGGGTCCACGGCCGCACGCAAGGAAATGCCTCCTTATTACGCGCAAAATAATGATTCCTCCACTTGACATCAGGGACCCACCGAAAGGGCCTCTGTATTTCATGAAAAAATGTTACCGCCGCTGACAGCTCGGACCCACCAGCTATATCTTCGCACGCAAGGAAGTGCCTCCTTGTTACGCACAAAAAAAATGAATACTCCCCCTGTTAGCTGGGACCCAGTATAGTGGCAGGCTGACTTGTGGGCCTACTAAGTTGACGGGGACAGAGAGCGTTGTCAACTTAGTTTATATGCACGATTCTAGCTCTAGTGACCGTACGATGTCCATCCAACGGCCGTAGTGCTTCTTCAACCTCTGGTCTTCTTGCTCCATCCGCCCAAACTAGCGCCGGTCGTACCTCGTGCTCCTGCCTCCCGTGGCCTGCTGCGATGCGGCGGAGGCCTTACCGCCCCCTACTACTCCCACCGCTGGCCAGGCCATCCCTCTACTCACCCACACCCCCTGTTATTCTGCGGCGACGACAGCCTCACACCGCAGCAAACCACTGAACCCTCGTACTCCTCTACGCTGGGCATCCACTGCCGCGTCTTCCCCGGCTCCGCGTCGTCCCCTTCCTAGGCCTCGCCGTCGTCCACCGCCCTGGTGCTCTCGGCACGGCGTGGTCAACGTGGTCAAGGAACGGCTTCCATCGGATGTGGACTGTACGTGGAGAGGCTGACAGCTGGGTCCACGGCCGCAGCAAGGAAGTGCCTCCTTATTACGCGCAAAATAATTATTCCTCCACCTGACAGCGGGGACCCACCGGATGGGCCACCGTAATTCGCGAACAAAACGTTTCCCCCTGACTGCTGGGACCCACCAGCTACATCTTCGCACACAAGGAAGTGCGTCCGGGCAAAAAAAACGATTCGCCCCCCTGACTGTTGGGACCCACCAGCTACATCTTCGCACGCAAGGAATTGCCTGACAGTCAGGACCCACCTGGTCGAAGCATACATATCGTTGTCATTCTGGTCGCGAACGTGTATGTACATATATACTGGTCGATGTAGAGGCGCGCACGTGTCGTAGTAGAGGCGCGTACGTGTCGTAGTAGAGGCGCGCACGTACCCTGTACACATACGTACAGCGGCCAATGTGCAAGAAAGAAAATACGGCCACATATGTGTACATACGGGCGGGGTCTCGAACGCCTACTCGCGCATACGTACAGCCAGGGCTCGTGTACATGGATGGGTCGGAACGGAGAAACAGCGTCATCGTCGTGTTCATGGGGAGGCAACAAAATGCGTCGTGTTCATGGGGAGGCAACGTAATGTGTCGTGTTCATCGGGAGGCAACGGAACGCGTGGGAGCCAACCGGCTGGGTCGGAACAAAATGCGTCATCGTGTTCATCGGGAGGGCTTGGACGGAACACGCGATAGAAATGAGGCCTGGCGTACCGCACAACAAAGGAAACAGCCTTGCGTTCGACCGGCCACGTTCGAAACGGGATCATGTTCATCGGGAGGGGTCTGGCGTACCGCAAAATAGAGGAAACAGACCTCCTACGGTCGAAATGGGGGTCCTGTTGATTGGGAGGGGTGTGGCGTACCGCAAAACGGACGAAACAGACTTGTATTGGAGCGCTAAGGTCGAAACGGGGGTCCTGTACATCGGGAGGGGTGTGGCGTACCGCAAAACGGGACTCCACGGGATACTTTTCATCTCCACCGTCGACCTCCTCCAGCCTCCATGGGCTACCGTCGACCTCCTCCAGCCTCCATGGGCTCCTGTTCATCCAGCCTCCACCGCGCGCTACTCCACCGGCTACTGTTCAACCACCCATCCACGGGCACCCCTCCACCGTCTACTGTTCATCCAGTCCTCCACGGGGTCGTCCTGTTCATCCAAAGGCAACGCCACGGGGTTCTACATCCACCCCCACCGCTCACTGTTCATCCAAACCCCCCGCAACGCTCACTGGTCATCCAATCGATCGGCTTCAGTTAGCAGCACTAGCGAAGGAATCGCTCGATCGGGTTTAGTTAACAGCCATCGAGCGATCACTCGGGTTCAGCAACGCGTAGCCTGCAGTGCAATCGCTCGGGTTCAGTTAGAGCCCAATGCCTTGCTCGGGTTCAGTTAGAGCCAACGCCTACGCACACTGCAGCAGCGTCGTGTGTACAAGAGAAACGTGCATCGCTCGGCCCCCGACCGCCCATCGTAACCGGGAACTCCCCGAAATTTTCCTCGCCCTCACTTCTACCATGATTTTTTCCGTCATGGACGGCCCAAAGAATGTCATGCAGCTGCGTCTCCGGCCCTCCCAGGACGAAAAGCCCATTTTCTGTCCTTATTTTTTGTCATAGAAGTAGGACCCCACCACATCTATGATGATACCGGGTTTTGTCACAATTATCGTCATAGAAGTGTCATATGTATGACCAAAAAAAAGTTTGGTTTGGCCCAAAATGTCACGGATGTGTCTTTTTTTGTAGTGAATGACCCTTATGCTGTGAGAAGGAGAACTACTATGGATTACAGGTTCCACACTAAGGCTTTGTTTGGTAGGAGTGGATTTGGAAGGTTTGGGGAGGAGGGGGTTTCAGGGGATTTGGTGAATCCCCCTCTTCCACCCAATCCCCTCAGATCCCCTTGAGAACTCAAATCCTCTTCCAGCCCACAATCCCCTTCATATAAAACACTGCTTTGGTAGGGAGGGATTGCCATATTGAGTTAAAATGGTGTAAAACAGTTAAAAATCGAATCTTTATAGGTTAAACAGCTACATAGCTGGACACACTTGCTATAAAATTCTAAATGACACCTAATAAAAATGTGAAAACAGTTCTTCACATTAACAACATAATCTTGCTTGACTTGGAATCAATAACTTATCACGGCAATATCGGTCACATCACATCAACATAATCTCTCATAGCAGCATAACTTGGAACCAATAATATCTTCATAGCAACATGATCTTTCACAACACCAAACATAATGGGTACTTGTCACAAATCAATTATATTTTTACAGACCAAGCCAGGATGAGAATGATGTTGTCATACATATGAATTGTTCTTACAATGTCATGATCATCGAGTTTTTGAATGGCCAAAAGTTTGTCCAGCTTGCTGCTCTAGTTGCCTGAGAACATGATAAAACAAAAGGAGATGAGTTGTTTAAATGAGCCAACAAGTCAGACAGGTGACTAGTACAAGAAAGCTAAATAGGCCAACCTATGTTCTAGTACTTTGTACTCACAACAGTCCGCATAACGAGTTACAACATACTAATACACATAGATGCAACAACTAGAAGTCATCATTGACAGCAAGAGCATTCCCACACCCAAAAATTGCCGGATTATCCCTTGATACGAAACATTGGCAAGGACGGGAGGACTGGACACGTGTGGCGCCATGGGCAGCGTTAAGCTGAAATGCCACATAAATCATTATTTTATGAAAAGTTTAAGCGAAATGAAAAAGTTTTCGACTCTATAACGCCAATGCCACATAAATCATTATTTTATCTTGAGTTAGCTACCCATATTGCATGGTGAGGCATCTTGAACTTAGGATGACTGTTGGCTTAAGTTTTATTGGCCGTTGTAGAACGAAGCTTGATTTTGAGGGCACACACATGATAAAAATGGATACAGAGCACATATTTTGGTTTCCATGTTCGGTAAAAGGACTAACCAGCAATGTGGTCAAATAAGGATCATGCAAGGAGCCAAGGACCTAACGATGTTCCGTAAGCGATGGCGGAGCTACATAAAAATAACTGGGTGGGCCAGAGAACACAATTTTCCCATAGCTGCTACTACAAGCCAATCGACCTTGCCCATGGCTGCCACTACAAGCTGTAAAAGTGTAAACAAACAACAATGCCTTACACATTTAGTCCATTGGGGATTTATGGGATGATTCACGATGACTTAAGTGAAATTTAGGGGAATAAAATTGACAATGGTTCAAATCGATTTACATATGCAACTTGCGAGGATTTAGATGGATTCATAAAAGGATTTGGCTAGCTGGGTAGCCGCCTCGCATTTGCATGGCTCCGTGGGTCTGCTCTTGGGAGGTCCTGCATGACAAGATCTCTCTCATTGTCTGCAAGCAGGTTCTATCATGGTGGGTTCTAATAAATCTGTAGAAATAAACTGTATGGTGGATTCTAATAAATCTGCTTAGGTACATCAGTTCTATCATGGTGGGTTCTATCATGATTAAAGCATCAAGTACATCGGTTCTGCTCAGGAAAATACAGTGATCAGACCACCCTAGTTTGGTTTGATGACAAGAACATCTGAGCAGAATTGGACATGGGGTGTCTTGCTTACCGAAAAAGCCGTCGAGGCGGAGTTTGCCCTCACACACGGCGTGGTCGTTGACCCAGCTCAAGGCCACACCGAGCAAGCGACCAAGGCACAGTTCTTCCACGACCGCTCACAACATTACCTAACACAAGCAAAGATTGAACGTTTGTTCGGTGACATATATACATTATAATGAATGTTAAAATATATATAGGAGTTCGGAGAGACAATAATAAGATATAGTAATCGGCAAGCGTATTCTCACGGTTATAACTATATCAGACTTTTTCCTTAACATTTGGCCTACAATCAGTAATAAAAGCATATGCTCCAAGAAGTGTCATGAAGCAAAAATGCAACAGTTTCTGGATTCATTTGGTACAAATCAAGTTTATAACCTCAGTATTGAGAGAAGATAACGCACCACACAAGTCTGCCGAATTTCATACCAATAGTTCCTTTGACTGAAATATGCAACAATCGTCAAGGATTATCTGAACCTCGGATCATCTTTGAAAAAAGGCCATGCTCACATACTAAAAACTAGAATGGTGGAGCTCTGAAGTTAGATTATTTCCATGTGACCAAATAAACCTAAATAGGCCAACCAATGTTCTAGTACTCCAGTTCTCTCAACAAATTACCACATCTTCATTGTTCACAGCAATAGCATGTCCATACTCCCAAAAATTAACCAAGTTTTAATTAGCCAACAAACCAGAAATGCAAAAAGCAACTGGTATTATAAGATAGCAGGTACATCACAATGCACAACTTTTCGGTTCCCAATTAGTAGGATGATCCAGCCATGCACGAACAAGCATATAATCATCTGCTCTTGCCAACAAATGCACATCAAACATTGAAATTAGTCAATCCAGAGCAGATTATGACAATCAAACATATTAGTTCAAAAAGGAATTGAAGATACAATATATCTATAGTTCCAGAACCACAAAATAGTATCTAGGGCAAAATATCATCCATACATCCATCCATGGAGGAGGAGCACTCCATGGTCGAGCTCCAAACTAGACGCTCTGACGAGGACGTGAGGGGGAGACGGGGAGGACAGCGCATAGGTACCTACCGGGGTTAAATCCAGCTTTCACCGGTGGCCACGCGTCAAGAGGCTGCGGCCGGGGGCGGCTTGGAGTCGAGGCTGCGGGTGGCGCTCTCGAGGAGGAGTCTGTGGCCAGCGGCGGCGCGAGGAGGAGACTGTGGCCGGCGGCGGCGAGGAGGAGACTGTGGCCGGCGGCGGCGCGAGGAGGAGACTGTGGCCGGCGGCGGGGCGAGGAGGAGGCGGCCGCGCGAGGAGGAGGCTGTGGTCTTCGGCGTGGCTCCAGATCCGCGAGGGCCTAGGCGTGCCTTCTGAGCCGCGTGGGTCGGGGCGGATTGGAGGGGAATCGAACGGACTGGGCCAGCAAAACCTCGTCTACCAAATGGACCGAAGAGGATTGTAGGGGCTTTTGGGCCACGCGTGGAAAATCCACCCAAAACCTCCTCAATCCACTTGTACCAAACGAGGCCTAAGGAACAACAAGACTTTTATGAGACCATTCTAGTTGACAAGAAGCCAAATAGTCTGTGATATGAGATGGGTTGAGTGGACATACATTAGAGAGAATGAAGATCACTTCCCAGGTGTCTATGATAGCTTCAAGGCTTGTGGAGTGGACAAGTTTGTTGGCCAGAAGCTCACTAAGTGAATGATGAGCTGATCATGCAATTCTACTCCACTGCTCACTTCTATCCTGATGGTAGGATTGTCTAGATGTCAGAAGGTACTAGGTACCAATCCACTGTTGATGAATGGGCCAAGTTAATAAATGCCCCAGCAGCTCATGAGGGTGACTTGGATGTGTATGCCAAGAAGAAGAAAGACCACAACTCAATGGCAAGTATGTACAAGGAGATTCCTGATGATGCCCTGGAGACTCATAAGTTGGGCTCAGTGAAGTTTATGTTGTTTGGTTTGCCTACAATCAACACTATCCCGAGGCATACTCTTTTGCCCAAGTCTGGAGATCACAGAATGATAAGAGGACATTCCATCAACTTTCTGCACATTTTTTATGTCCCTCAATAGTTCAAGGTAATGTGTCTGATTCTGGAAACAATCAAGAGGACAGCTGTAGATCAAAACAGATCTTGTGGGTATGCTCCATAGATTCAGGTGCTCATAAACTCCAAGATGGGCACATGCACTTATTTTTTGGACAAGTAGCACTTATCTCTCAAGCCAGATTTTAAGGATAACATTGTGGTCATGGATGAGAAAGATCCTTCCTCAGTGCAAGCACATGAGAAGAGAGAAAAGGCAAGGGCAGAGAAAGCTGCAAAGATGCCAAGTGGTGAAGAGGCATCTCAGGTGTTCCTAAAGAGAAAACAAGATCAACTTGGATATCTGATCCAATCCACCTTGAGGATTGAGAAGGGCTTGGCCACCCTAACTCAAAATCAGGAGAGTTTGGAGAGAATCATTGAGAAGAAGTTCTATTATCTAGATCTCAAAGTAACTGAGATTTAGTCAGCAGTAGAGCAGCTCCAGGAGGAAGCAGAGGAGAAGAAGGGAAAGACAACAACGAATGTTTTCCAGCGAGTGCATGTGCCAAGAGGTCAGAGGTCTGATGCAGTGCCTGTTCCTGATACTAGAGTAACCACTTCTGCACCAGCAACCACAACTTCGCTGCCACCTCCAGCAGCCACTCCACCAGCTCCAGCTACATCAATAGAAGCCTTTGTCCTGGGAGTCATCACTACACCACCTCATGGAGACCAAGCCTGAGAGACGCATATCACTATGCATATTTGAACTTTTTGGTAACTTGTTGCCAAAGGAGGAGAAATATGTATACATCATAGTCTTCGACAGAGAGAGTGTTGCTTTTTGTCTCTCTCTGCACTTTATTTGGTTGAACTTTAGTGTGTGTGCTTGATACTTTATGTCCTTTTGTGAGATACTTGGATGATCATATGCTACTTTAATGTGTGCTTGAATGATATTATCCCTTATATCCATTTATGATCATTCACTTTGCTTGGTGATGAGTGCATGTTTTCAATTGTTATCATTTTGAGCGCTCCACCAAGATGTATGTGACATGTAAAAGTGACCCATGATCCTAACAGATTGTGCATTTACAGTCCAAAGCAAATTTTAAATAATGCACAAATTTAAGGGGAGCTCTTGCTTATCACATACTTCTCAAAGGGACGATGTATTTCAATCTTATCATCATTTGTCAAAGCTTTGATCTATATGTTGTCATCAATTACCAAAAAGGGGGAGATTGAAAGTGCAACTATCCCTGCGCGGTTTTGGTAATGATTAACAACATATAGCTCATTGAACTAATGCTATTTCAAGATAAATATTTCAGGAAAGTTCAATGATTGGCATGGCATGGATTAGTAATGTGGACCACTCAAAATGCTAAGGACAAAAGATTGGCTCAAGCTCTAAAGTTCAAGGCTCTACATTTTATATTTCAGTGATCCAAGATCACATTGAGTCTATAGGAAAGCCAATACTATTAAAAGGGGATGATGTGTTGCTTAATGGCTTGCTTGCTCAAAATGCTTAGTGATATGCTCCAAAGCCCTCAACCACTTTCTCATATCCACATATGTCCTAAAGCTAAAGTCAAACTTGGCCCCACCAATTTGATCCATCCGGCGCCACCGAGTTCATCTGACATAGCCACTGCCAGAAACCCTAGTCACTTCGGTCTCACCGAGATGGGATTGCAAACTCTCTGTTTCCCTTCGTAACATTTCGGTCTAACCGAGATGAGCAATCGGTCCCACCGAGTCTTCAATGCAAACTCCCCGTTTCCTTTTCGTAACGCTTCGGTCCCACCGAGACGAGCGAATCGGTCCCACTGAGTTTGCCTGACTAACTCCCTGGTTTTCTTATTACCAAAGTCGGTCCAACCGAGTTTGTGTAATCGGTCAAACCGAGATTACATTATGCCCTAACCCTAATGATATCGGTCCCACCGAATTGACGTATCGGTCCCACCGAAATGCCTAACAGTCACATTGTGAACTAAATCGGTCCGACCGAGTTTTCTGATTCAGTCCCACCAAGTTTGGTGAATTGTGTGTAACGGTTAGATTTTGTGTGGAGGCTATATATACCCGTCCACCCTCTCCTCCTTCAAGGGGGAAAGCCATCAGAACATGCCTACATTTCCAACATTTATTTTCTGAGAGAGAACCACCTACTCATGTGTTGAGGTCAAGATATTCCAGTCCAACCATATGAATCTTGATCTCTAGCCTTCCCCAAGTTGCTTTCCACTCAAATCATCTTTCCACCAAATCCGATCCTATGAGAGTGAGTTGAGTGTTGGGGAGACTATCATTTGAAGCACAAGATCAAGGAGTTCATCAAGAACACACCATCTATTACCTTTTGGAGAGTGGTGTCTCCTAAATTGGTTAGGTGTGACTTGGGAGCCTTCGACAAGATTGTGTAGTGAACCAAGGAGTTTGTAAGGGCAAGGAGATCGCCTACTTCGTGAAGATCTACCCTAGTGAGGCAAGTCCTTCGTGGGCGATGGCCATGGTGGGATAGACAAGGTTGCTTCTTCGTGGACCCTTCGTGGGTGGAGCCCTCTGTGGACTCGCACAACCATTACCCTTCGTGGCTTGAAGTCTCCATCAACGTGGATGTACGATAGCACCACCTATCGGAACCACGCCCAAAACATCCGTGTCTCCAATTGCGTTTGCACACTCCAATCCCATCCCTTTACTTTCTTGCAAGTTGCATGCTTTACTTTCCGCTGCTCATATACTCTTTGCATGCTTTCTTGAATTGTATCTAGATTGCTTGACTTGTGCTAAGTTGCTAAAATCTGCCAAGAACTAAAATTGGGAAAAGGTTAAGTTTTTATTTGGCCAAGTAGTCCAATCACCCCCCCCCCTCTAGACATACTTCCAATCCTACACGGTTGCCGGTGCGTACACCAGCGAGGAGAGCTCGGACACCGCCATGGAAAGGAGCGATAGACGTGCAAGGTCACGGTGCACCTGCACGTACTCGAAACATGGCGAGAGGTGGTCGGAAGGAGTCGGCGTGGTCGTCTCTGGCGGCTGCAGCGGGCGTAGCTTGTCGGAGAGGAAGACACCTGTGGTGTGAGGCAGTTCCAGGGGCTCCAGAGGCGTCAGCTAGAGCTAGTGGAACACCAGGAACACACCGAAGAAGTCGGTGGAGCTCGAGGTGCAATGGAGTGGGAGGGGGTAGAAGACTCGGATCGCAGGTGAGCGGTGGAGGGGAAAGGCGGCCAGAGGCCCGCATGTCCTGGCCACGGCTAGCTGTGCATATGTGGAGGTTTAGTGAGTGTGCTTTGGTGCTTGGAGAGGGGCGGGTCGAGCTCTATTTATACGAGGAGGGGAACGAAGTCTTGGGCTCGCCGGAGGGCTCTAGAAGCCGCGCTCGGCAATCACTGGTAAAATGATACATCTCCAACGTATCTATAATTTTTTATTGTTCCATGCTGTTATATCATCAATCTTGGATGTTTTATAATCATTTTATAGTCATTTTATATCATTTCTGGTACTAACCTATTGACACAGTGTCAAGTACCAGTTGTTGTTTTCTGCATGTTGTTTATATAGCAGGAAATCAACACCAAACGGAGTCTGAACGCAACGAAACTTTATAGAGATTTTTTTGGACCATAAGACACATAATGGGCCCTGGCTGCGCCTGGGGGGTGCTCCGAGGAGAGCACAACCCACCATGGTGCGTCAGGTGGCCCAGGCGCACCCTGGTGGGTTGTGCCCACCTCGGGTGCCCCCGGACCGCCTCTTTGCTCTATAGATACCCCAATATTCCCAAAACCATAGGGGAGTTAAAGAAATATTGACCCAGCCGCCGCAGAGTCCAGAACCACCAAATCCAATCTAGACACCATCTCGGATGGGGTTCACCACCTCCATTGGTGCCTCTCCGATGATGCGTGAGTAGTTCTTTGTAGACCTTCGGGTATGTAGTTATTAGCTAGATGGCTTCCTCTCTCTCTGAATTCTCAATACAATGGTCTCTTGGAGATCCTGTGATGTAACTCTTTTGCGGTGTGTTTGTTGGGATCGATGAACTTTGAGTTTATGACCGGATCTATCTTTTTATATCCATGAAAGTATTTGAGTTTCTTTGATCTCTATTATGCATGATTACTTATAGCCTCGTATTTCTTCTCCGATATTTGGGTTTTGTTTGGCCAACTTGATCTATTTATCTTGTAATGGGGAGAGTTGCTTTGTAGTGGGTTCGATCTTACGGTGCTTGATCCCAGTGAGAGAAAGGAAACGACACGTGTGTATCATTGCTACTAAGGATAAAACGATGGGGTCTATCTCTACATAGATAGATCTTGTCTACATCATGTCATCGTTCTTATTGCATCACTCCGTTTCTCCATGAACTTAATACACTAGATGCATGCTGGATAGCAGTCGATGTGTGGAGTAATAGTAGTAGATGCAGGCAGGAGTCGGTCTACTAATCTTGGACGTGGTGCCTATGTAATGATCATTGTGTGGATATCGTCATGATTATTTGAAGTTCTATCAATTTCCCAACAGTAATTTGTTCACCCACCATTTGCTATTATTTGAGAGAGAAGCCACTAGTGAAACCTACGGCCCCCGGGTCTTTTTCTCATATTATTTGCCTTTGCGATCTATTTTCCTTTGCTTTTATTTTCAGATCTATTAAACTAAAAATACAAAAATATCTTGATGAAATTTATTCTTATTTATTCTATTTGGCGTTCGATCTATCAATCTACTACTATTTATCTCACGTCAGTTTGCCTATCTTGAGGCGTCGTACCCGGAAGGGATTGACAACCCCTTTTAACACGTCGGGTTGCGAGGATTTGTTATCTGTGCGCAGGGGTTGTTTACATTGTGTTGCTTGGTTCTCCTACTAGTTCGATAACCTTGGTTTCATGTCTGAGGGAAATACCTACCCTGCTGTGCTGCATCATCCCTTCCTCTTTGTGGAAATACCAACGTAGCTTCAAGCCACATTAGTACACGTCGGTGCTACACAAACATTTTTTAACCTGTTTCCGCAACGGTGTTGGGAACCGTCACCTAGTGAGTGATTGTGATAGGGGGGTCCTTCCCACACGACCCAAAAACCGTCGGGGATATGCCCTCCTGGCACACACGCTCGGCAAAATGAGGTTGTGTGCGACCGGCGAGCGACCGAATATGGTTATACGTACAGTAGTGTTAAAAAATAAAATTATACAAGCGAAATCATTTCCGGTCATAAGTACATCCCACATAGTCTGTCCTTGCTAAACGTTTCCGTTCGTATATACATCCCACACAATCACTCCAAGGAAAACGTTAGCGTAAGGTGGCATAACACAAACAGTTTTCAAGAGAATGTCGTGTGTGACTGTTCATTGATCCAACACGGTTTATTCCTAGATGTTGTGTGCGTTGCCCGAGGTCATCGCCCATAGTGTTTTCTCAATAACCATTTGCAATAGGAAAACCCAATTTGTAGGCTAATTTCCCTATTATTAATAATCCATTTACTAATCTAATTGACATTCATATTAAGCACATAATATATTCCATTTCCATATTAGGGAAGCAGGATTTCATAATTGAAATACATTCGAGTACAAGATGATATAGCTTCAGCACTCAGCAACCCCATTACACAACTGCACCAGCACCAAGTTTCACATGCAACATCTAGAACCTTTCGAAATTAGCATCATAGACGGTACATACACAGATGCATCTCATCTAGAAAACTGCTGAAGCGGAAGGCGAATATTGAGCCTTCATTCATGTTGAAGGTCTTTGCAACTTTAGGCCAGTGCATGTGGATGATTTACCGTCCATCCTTCGACCTCTTCAGGAACACTTCAATATTGAACCGTGGGTGTTGTATGAAAACTTCCCTCACCTCCTGATCACAGAGGTGGTTTGAGAGGTAATCATCAGTGAACCCTGAAAACAAGGATGTGCATAAATATCTTCTCTGTGTTGGAAATGGGGAAAAGGAATTTAAAAGGCAAGGTATAATAGTTAGTACCATCTTGTAAACCTCAGTGCTTCCCATTGTTTCCCTGCAACACATATAAGGTAGTTAGTCATCTGGTTAAGTAAGGGTTCGCATGCTATCAGTAAAATATGTTCAATTCAAGCCACATGGACAACCCATTTATCCAAACCAAGCATGATTAAGAACTAGGAAATATAGCACTTGTATATGTCTCTCATGTATTAAGTACAAGCAAATTCGATTTATATCTCACGTGGTATACAATAACATAATGCAGCCACAACAAGTGAACATCGCACTACAGAATTGAACCAAGCAGTTAACTAAACACCACAACAAATGAACCAAATGTTAACTGAGCACCACATTACACAATATAACATACTCCTAATAGAATATCAGACAGTTAACCAAACCAAGCATGCCTAACAACTTGGAAATATAGCAATTGTATTTGTTTCTCATGTATTTAGTACAACCAAATTTTATTTATTTCTCACATTGTGTAAAATAACAGAATGCAGCCACAACAATTGAACATCGCATTGCAGAATTGAACCAAGCAGTTAACTAAACACCACAACAAATGAACTTAACGTTAACTGAGCACCACATTGCATAATATAACATACTCCTAATAGAAGATCGGAGAGTTAACCAAACCAAGCATGCTTAACAACTTGGAAATATAGCAATTGTATTTGTTTCTCATGTATTTAGTACAACCAAATTCGATTTATTTCTCACATGGTATACAATAACAGAATTCACCCACAACAACTGAACATCACATTGCAGAATTGAACCAACCAGTTAACTAAACACCACAACAAATGAACCAAAGGTTAACTGAGCACCACATTGCACAATATAACATACTCCTAATAGAAGATCAGACAGTTAACCAAACCAAGCATGCTTGACAACTTGGAAAATTGCACCATGAAGAATTGAACATCACATTTGCAGAATTGAACCAAACAGTTAACTGAACACAACATTGCACGACATATAGAACATATACTCTAGAGCAGAAGATTGCATGGTGAAAGTAGATAGCACAATCCATTAGAATTTGTTAAGGAAAAGCAATAGCTAGCAAACTGAACATGAGTCCTTATAGTGAGCTAATAAGACAAGCTACTCATTGTAGGAGATATCGATGATGATTGGCTCCTTGGACATGGAAGAGGGTGAGGCCTCCGCATCGTGGGTGCCCTCGTCGTAGTGGTGAGTTGCCTGAGCCGCTCCCGGCACCAACCTGCTGGCTCTTGAGATGAGGTAAGCACGTGCACGCTGAGAAAACACCTCGTAGTCTTCATCGAAAGCACTGTCGGTGGCCTCGAGAAAACGCCACGAACTATCATTTAAAGCAGCCAACCGCGTTGCGGCGTCGGCGCGCGAGGCATTGACGGTGGCCTCGACAGTGAGGTGCTCCTCCAAGATCTGGGGTTCGGCATGAATGGGAGCCATCGTGACCTCATCCGCGCGTGCAGTCGCGATTTGCTTCTCTGCTGCCTAATGCTCCTTGAGATACTGGCTATACTGCATGCACCATGGCTTAGGGCGGCTCTTATTTGGTGGAGGGGTTGGTGATTTGGGTGGAAGGTGTCATGCCGGCGGTCGGGGCATGTGGGATGTGGAAGGCGGAAGAGGATGGGGGTCGGGTGTGGATTACCTGCTTGGATAGACGAGTCCTAGCAGTGTGAAGGAGGGTCGCCGGCGCGGAGGCGGTGCTGCAAGCAAGGACTGAAGGTTTCAACTTGGAGAGGAAGGTGGAAATAGGGCAAATGGGGCGTTTGGTAAGGGGGAGGGGGTGGGGAGGTAGATATTTCTGCGGAAGCCGAATATTTGGAATTGCTTCAGCGAAAAAACTGGCGCGCAAAGTGTCATCAGACACGGTCCCTTATTCAGAGCGGGTTGTGGACTGTAGCCGTCGCACCTTCTCCCGCAAGCCGTATGCGTACTATACTCCGACGGTGCTCCAAGATATTTTGTGCATCATCTCACACGGTTGGTTATAATAAACTATGTGGGATCTACTTGATTTTTCGTCTTGATTTGAATTACATAATGGGGTCATAATGGCCATGGATGGTGTTTGAATTGCTAGACCGTTTATCTGCAGTGAACATGCAACTATATGCGTGTTGTAAAAGAATTGGAATTATTCAGGGTTCGTTTGGACATTTTTAGGCATTAACTGAGTTTTCAATGCATTTATTCAAATTTGAACTACATGCACATGCACCAGTGCATATAAATTGGTTGAAAAATCAAATCTTTGTCCTTGGGTGAATGCTAAGGTCCCATGCAAGAAATGGTAATAAATGTCAAACACCCTGCCACCGTCACTCGGCTGCAAACATTGAGATATACCTAGTTTTTAAATTCTAGTAAATCCAAAACTCATCTAAAATTGATGAAACTTCACATGCTATCATAGAGCGGCATCAACATGTCGTGGTAAATTTTTGTCCCATTTGGGGCAGGTTTCGGTATATGCTTCTCACAAACCAGAAACTTCTCACAACAAGCTTGATGGTTTCAGTAGGGAACGTCCCACCTTTGGGGACAAAACGATATCCATTGCCTCTTATTGCTTTAAATTTTTTTTCTGGTGTCAACATAGAACAACAGGAGTGTTGTGTCAATTTTTGTGATTATTCGGGGTTTGTTTGGACATTTTTATGCATTAACTGAGTTTTCAGTGCATTTATGTGCATAATTGAAATTTGAACTACATGCACATGCGCTAGTGCATATAAATTGGTTGAAAAATCAAATCTTTGTCCTTGGGTGCATGCTTAGGTCCCATGCAAGAAATGGGAATGAATGTCAAACACCTTGCCACCGTCACTCGGTTGCAAACATTGAGATACCTGGTTTTTAAATTCTAGTAAATCAAAAACTCGTCTGAAATTCATGAAACTTGGCATGCTATCATGGAGCAGCATCAACATGCCGTGGTAAATTTTTTGTCCCATTTGCGACAGGTTTGGGTATATGCTTCTCACAAACCAGAGGTTCTCACAACAAGCATGATGGTTTCGGTAGGGAACATATCACCTTTGGGGACGAAACGATATCCATTGCCTCTTATTGCTTTCAAATTTTTTTCTCGTGTCAACATAGAACAACATGAGTGTTGTGTCAATTTTTGTGATTTTTTGGGGTTCGTTTGGACTTTTTTATGCACTAACTGAGTTTTCAATGAATTTATTTGCATAATTCAAATTTGAACTACATGCACATGCTCCAGTGCATATAAATTGGTTGAAAAATCAAATCTTTATCCTTGGGTGCATGCTTAGGTCCAATGCAAGAAATGGGAATGTATTTCAAACACCAGGGCACCGTTGATTGCTGGCAAAACATTGAGATACTTTGTTTTTAAATTCTAGTAAATCCAAAACTCGTTTGAAATTCATGAAACTTTGCATGCTATCATGCAATGGCACCCGACATGCTGTGGTATTTATCGTGTCCATTTTGAGAGAAGGCGCACTCGAATAACAACCAAAAAAGGCATTTTGAAGAAATAGCTTCCACTTTAATATCTCAAACGTTTGTATAATTCAAACCATGTGTGTTTTGTTAACCATTCACATGATGCCATGTGTCTTGATCGCAAACATTTTAGATAGAACACCTGTATGCAAAGGGAGAGCAGGATTTGTGCATCACTTGAACGCAAACGGTTCTTTTGGATGACCTGTGTGCAACTACTTACAAACAGTTTGGTAAGATTTGCATCTGTCATATTGGGTATGTTGCCATTTGTCAAGCTGGAAAGATTGACATTTGTTGATCTAGTAACATTGCCATTTGTCAACCTTGTAACACTGCGATTATCAAAATATGAAGCTAAAAATCACTAGTAGTATCTAATTTTTGCAACTAAAATTCAATAATTAAGCATAGATGGAGGTAAGGAGGCGTGTTCAGCCGGGTGTGCAGCAGGCGGCGCAGTACTAATCGATTTGACAGTGGGTGGCACAGTTCCTGATACGGCTTTAATGCAGACGAGGGAGAGGGTAGCGGTTCCCAAAATGTTGAACGGCCAATGATGCATCCTCCTTCAATTAGCATCGTGTGAATGCATGAGGGAAGTAATGGGAGGAGGAACGGGAAAAGAGGTAGCATGATGTGAATGCAACGCACTTTGCACTCATATAAAGGCGCCCCTCCATTCCAATGCATCTACCACATCGTACGCGCCTAAGTATTTGCCTAAGCACCTACGCTAATAAGCGCAAAAGTGCTCACTCCAGACCCATGGCAGCAATGCACGCGAGCGGCTAGCGGTTGTGTCAGATGGTCCACGACGCTGCCTGCGGCATGGCACTGAGGATCGACTCCAGACGGTGTTGGCGACCGGCTAGTGGATGGTCGTTGTCGATGGCAGCTATGACTCTCAGTACGACCAGATGATCGTTGCCACCACCAACAAGTTCACCATCGTCAAGAAGCTCGTGGACAACATCGCCGTACTCCTCCAGCCCGCGCGCCCGGGCTCCTCATTGCCTGCCACCCTAATCCGCCTCCATGGCCGGAACCTCTTTCAAGCACTGGTGGCCCTGCGAGTGTCCGCCGACTCCACGAAGAATGTCCACCTAGAGGTCGCACTCGCCGCGAGGCGCCTCGCCCTGCAAGAATTTGTTGACCTATACATCCATGTGTACGAGCGAATCGTGTACATAGGTATCTACAAGGCCAGTGAGGACGCTATGACGTTGGCCTTCTTCAACCGGCTGGAAGCCTTGGATGGCTTTGCTGAGAAGCACCTTGACCTCACCACAAAAGCCGCCGCTCCTTAGCCGCCGGTCCGTGTCCCATCGCACTGAGTTGAGGAGGAGGAGGTCGTAAGTTGATGGATGCATATTTCTTCTTGCCTCCTATAACCACCACTACGATCGCATCATCGTTGCCTTAATTCTTATTGTGCTATTGCATTCTCGTTCTAGTCAATACAGACATGTGCGATCCCTTTACTTAATTATATGCATCATTGTAACTAGTACTCCATCTGTCAATTTATAAGTTGTGCTGCCAGTGTTTGGGGCCAACGCACGATCACGCACGTTCGTGTGCATGCGGTTGCGCCGGGCGCATCGCGGCAATGCAGTTACCCGCTGCAAAAGCTGCCATGCGGGGGACGTGGATTTGACCATTGGGCGGCAACAGTCGGTCATCCGCGTGCCAAATAAAGGATGCAAAGAGGGATCCTACATCAGCAAGGACCAGTTTCCCTACCGATAGCTCATCTAACATAACTCCCAAGTTAACCGTGCTGACGCTTGAGTAGTCATCAGATGGGTGACCGGATGGGAAGTGGCCTCGATGTTAGATTAACTTAATTGATGGGTCACTGTAAACATTTAACTGCTTTGAATGTATATAGTGCTCCATCATATTAGTTGAATTAACCTCGAGGTCCTTGTTTTGTAATTTTTGACATTTTTTGTTTTTTGTACACATGTTGATTGGCTTGAAGAAGGTCTATCTCGTTACTTTTGATAATTTTGTTTTTTGAACACATGTTGATTGGCTTGAATGAAGGTCTATCCCGTAACTTTACGACATGTTTCCAAAACTTGGACCTCGAGGTTAATTCAACTAATAGGACGGCGCACTATATACATTTAATGCAATTAAATGTTTTCCAAAAACAGTGATATGATTTCTGTGAAACTTATAAGTCATGTATGTCAAATTAACCTATGTGTACTTGTTCTCGAATTAACCTCTGGGCCTTTTTGCCGCGTATCACACACATCTTGTTAAGTTGAACCAATTATGTTCTCTTCCCTAATTGAAAACAGTTCATTCGACTGAACTGTATGCTGTATATCACACACACACCTTGATCTGGCTGACCGTTTCTGTTGCTTTCCCTAATAGCAAACAGTTTATCAGAGCGAGCTGGATACCGTATATCGCACACACATTGATATGGCTACCCGTTTATGTTGTTCTGTCTAATCGCAAACAATTCGTCTGGATCAACCGTATGCCCTACATCACAGACGCAACTAAAATCTGAACCATGTTTGATGGCTCCGCCATCGCAAACGTTTTGCACCTTTTTGACGGGTTTTTACACCACCCTTTGCGATTATTGCATCGCACACAGTTTCGTCGAAGGGTCTTTGATCATAGTGTCACGTTAGCAGCATCCTACAGTAGTGAATGTCTAGCGCCAGTGAGAGAGGGGAAAGACTCCATTGCTCATGCGGCCACTATTGGGGAACGCGGACGAGCACATGACGCGGGTGGAGATGAGCACAAGGGCACGGGCGCACTGTGCACTTGGCCTCGTCGTGCTCGTGCTTGCTGTGGCAAGCTTCGGTGTCAGCGAGCGGCAGGGAGGGGTCAAGGGCGATGACTCGAGGGTGGTGGCATGGTTCGGCAGGCTGAGGCGAGCTCCAACGCGGGCACGAGCAAAACATAGACGTAGAGCGTGTCGAACACATGCCAGGGGCCTTGTCCTCGCGTGGTCACCACATGAACTCTGGCATCACGTGGCCGGCGCTGTGAAAATCATGTCTGGCGTGTAGTTCATGCATAGAGGAGGTCCAGGGATATAAATGACATACTGCCAGGTCGACCGAGATGAACAGGAAAGAGGGAGCAAGTTTCTGGATAGAAACTTGTGAGCAATGTTTGGGTAGGTTCCAGAAGGAGTTTAGGGCCGATCTTTGGGGGTTAAGGTTTTCTTAGGAAGGTAATGAAGCCCTAAAATTTTCAGCTCCATAGGATCAAGAAAAAATGCACTTCCTTCACAACATGCATTTTCTGACCAGAATGGAAAATATTTTCTGTAGAAAAAATATTCCAAGTAACCATGAAATATTTTTGCACAGGGAGGCATGCCAAGGTCCAAAGAATATTCAGGAATTCTCTAAGATTTTTGTGTGCAAGAAAAATGAGGGTTGCTTTGGAGTAGAAGTGACTGAAGTGCTATTTCAGAGAGAAAATGAATATTTTTCTTTTAAGAAAAATATTCCCAAGGTTATATTTGGGTATATCAGAGGGCAAGGGATGGGTTTGAAGGTGAGATGAGTTACTTGGGTGAAAATCAAAGAAATGCCCAAGTGATGAAGTCCAAATGAGTTGATTCAAAACCCAGAAAAAGAAAAATGGCGAAAACCAGGATGTCACAAACCTCCCCCCTTAGGATGAATCTTGTCCTCGAGATTCGGTTTGTCAGGAAACAATTTGGGATATGTTGTCCTTAAAAAGCCCTATCTTTTCCAGGTAGCTTCTCCTTAGGTATGGTGCTCCAACTGCACCTTGTAAAATTTAACTGACTTGCTGCGGGTGGCTCTTTCCATCTCATCCAGTATTCGGAAAGGTTTTTATTCATAGGTCAGATCCTTTGCAAGCTCTATTTCTACCATGTCCGTTCGCTTCTCGGGTGGTCAGATACACCTTCGGAACTGTGATACGTGAAAGACGTCATGTATCTCTGACAGTTCCGAAGGAAGTTCCAATTGATATGCCACTATACCCACTTTGGCCATAACTAGAAATGGGCCAATATACCTTGGTGCAAGCTTTCCCCGAGTCTGAAACCTCTTGACTCCTTTCATAGGTGTGACTCGGAGGTAGACATATTCACCAGGTTCAAAACTGATCACTCGGTGCTTAGCATCATAGTAGCTCTTTTGTTGAGACTTGGCTAGTTGTAATCTGTCTCGGATTTCCCTGACTTTCTTCTCGGCTTCCATCATCAAGTCAGTCCCGAAAATACGACTGTCTCCAGTCTAGGACCGATTTAATGGGGTATGACACTTGCATCCATACAAGGCTTCTTACGGTGGCGTCTTGAGGCTGGCTTGATACTCTGTCCAGTGTTTGGAAAGAAAAGCCGATCAGAGGATCAAATAATTTTCGCAGGGGTCTAACTTAATATGTCTATGTGGACAAGTAGGCATCGCTGCTGGCTGCGACCTCACATACTGCGGAAGTTTCCGGACTAAAGCAAAGTCTGGAGCGGACCGAGTCGGAGCTCGGCCGCGTGAAAAAGCGGCTGGAAGATAGTCAAGGTATCCAATAACCTTGTATGTATTCAGGAAGGTTGAACGACTTGGGCTAACCAAAGTTCCATTTTATTTGTTAGGAGTGGCGACTGAGGTGGAGACCCTCAAGAAGGCGCTGGCCGAGGCCGAGGAGAAAGCAGCCAAGGAAAAGGCCACCCGTGAGAAGCACGAGGCCAGGGTCAGTGAGATCCAACAGGAGCTCCAGGACGCCATCAAGAAGTGCAAGCCCTTGGAGCACGACCTT
The DNA here is from genome assembly GCA_021605145.1 of Aegilops bicornis. Taxonomy (NCBI): domain Eukaryota; kingdom Viridiplantae; phylum Streptophyta; class Magnoliopsida; order Poales; family Poaceae; genus Aegilops; species Aegilops bicornis. The sequence goes on from CM038670.1 coordinate 775,848,609, forward strand.
AAGAATCAAGAGTCCGAGCTCACCAAGACCCGCCAAAGCACACACGATGCCCGGGTTGAAGCCCAGGGTGCCCTCCAGGAAATCCAGGAGGCCAGAAAAATCACGGCGGCTAAGGCCTTTATTATGCAGAGCCAATATGTTAAGAAAAGGTTCCTCTTACTGACCCGGATTTGGAGTTCTCCAGGGGCATTTGCGAATCTGCCGCGCAGCGCTTCAGATGCTGTGAATTCTTCCGAGCCGAAGAGGGGAGCTCCACAGAGAAGCTGTTCTCGTCGCAATACCTTGCGCCAGAACTTCCGGTGCTCCTATGTGATCAGCTAAAACAACTGGTCGAACTGCACAAGGCGGCCGAACTAGCCATGAAGGATTTAATAATCCGGCTATGGCCTGCTGAAGCCATCCCCAGCAGCTACTTCAGGCTCATGAAGCGGCTGGTCAATGCCTGCCCTCGGCTGGATGCCATCAATCGGTCTGTCTGCATCAAAGGCGCGCGAATGGCCTTCGCCCGAGTCAAGATGCATTGGGTGAAGTTGGACGCCGCGAAGCTTATGACCGAGGGACCGCCTGCGGGCAAGGAGCACCGCACCCCCGAGTTGTACTTTGACATTGTTATGGAGGGATCCCGCCTTGTGGCAGAGCAATGTGCTAAGGATGTAATCTTTGAGTGAATGTGCTCATGTCATCCCTTCCTGTATTATGAAACAAGATCGTTATGTAATATAATGCTTGCTATTTTAAAATTTTACCTCCTGTGCGGCCGTATTGTTAAATCTGAGGGTTGGCCAGTCGTCGGCCTCCGCGCCCACGCAGATAGTACGGGGGTGTTCGGGATAAATCTAAACACTTTTTACTCCAAAGTTTGGTCCTTAAAGGAGGTGTTTAGCACAACGAACAAGGCAATAAGACTATATGGCTTTATCACCCTCACTTGGCCATAGGAGTGTGACAATAAAAATTTAGGCGCAGCCCCTAGTGTTCAGAGATCCGAACTTGAGGTGCTGTCAACACCTGATCGGATAAAAACTGATTCATGGCATAATGCGGAAAAATTCGCTAACAATTTGAAACCTCTTGAACAGCTGACCGACTCCCGCCTCATCATGGCAGTCAGTTTTCGGCTTTCTCTACTGAGGTGCTCATCCGGACGAACCATGACACAATCGCAGTAGTTCTCCCTTTACTACCCTAGCCGATATAGCAGAACTTAAGGTAGTAAGGACAGGAGCCGGGCAACCCAACTATTGACAAAAGACATGATTCGGAGCTGATGCATATAATGCTATAAGTTCGGGGTGCCGAACTATACTATGAGAAAGTGTTCGGACTTTGTTGCCGTATTGGGGCGTAAGGAAGCCCGTAGCGAATTAAGGCATACCAGAGTGTACGGGTGCAATTGATAAGAATATCAAAAAGGAAAAAGAAAAATGAAGTAATAGGCTAATGCCGCAGAAATTGGGCCGCAACTATTTTTTCATTATAGTTTGATTAATACATCAAAGCGTATTTATACAAGTAGTGCGATAAGCGACAGGGCTATTTAACATGCCGCCACCAAGGGAGAGCTGCGTGCGGGTCCTTAGAAAAAGGTATAACGATCATTTAAAGAGACCACCTGAAAATTCCCTTATACGTCAATGCTTCTTGTTGTCTTGGTGTATCCGTCCCTCTATAGGTCCGTCGATCAGGTCACCAGGAAGGACCTGGGAAAGGAAGGAGACCTGAAAAGAAAAAGAAAAACAAAAAGTATGTGGGTCCAGGAGCGGTTGAGCCGTACTATGGACCACGATCTAGTTATTCCTTCGTCTATGCCCATGATATTTTAAGTGCATAATTATGTACACGCGGTACGAATGTTGCTGCTTGGTTTGAAGTGGGACGGAGGCTGGATTGCTAGTCAAGCTCTTGACCAGATGGATTGTCCCGCTGCAGGGTAGTTCGGACTCATTTGACAGTGTCCGGGAGCTTGGCCGCCGAATTAAGGTTCTGTCTCAAAAGGCCGCTCTGTACTTCTGCTGCGAGGGCAGCGGTGTGCTACTTGGTACGGAGGGAGCGTTCCGTGTTTCCATTAAATGTTATTACACCGCGTGGTCCGGGCATCTTGAGCTTGAGATAAGCGTAGTGTGGCACCGCATTGAATCGAGCGAATGCGGTTCGTCCGAGCAGTGCGTGATAGCCACTGCGGAAAGGGACGATATAGAAGATCAACTCTTCTCTTCAGAAATTGTCTGGGGATCCGAAGACCACTTCTAGTGTGAATGAGCCCGTGCAGGAGAGGGCTCTTAATGAGTTCAACACATCGCCAAAAGGCGAGTGCTGGAAGATGTCCGCGGAGCTGAACTCAACAATCGGCACCCGAACAGGTTCGATGGGCGCGGATGCACACGGTTCGGAACCTATGGCCGGAGACGAATCTGAGGTTCCGATGACACAGGGCCCACTCGAGGTTGAATCTGTGTGCGGCTCTATTGCCCCTGAGTCTGCGGCTTCCGTGACGGGGTTAAGCTTCCCGTCCTCGGACGACACAATCTGCTCTGGATCTAGGGCCAGAGTGGGTATAGGCGTTATCCCCTGAGTGCGGCCTGATGACAGATTTAGGTCATGTTCATCAAGGCGGCGGGGAGTGACCGGCAAGAGCTCAAACCCGTCGAAGATCAGGTCTCTGTGGATATCGGCAATGTAATTCAAGCTTCCAAACCTAACCTGATGGCCAGGGGCATCACTGTTGATCTACTCCAGATGGCCAAGCGAGTTGGCCTGCAGTGCAAATCCGTCGAATACGAAAATCTGTCAGGGGAGGAAGATCTCCACCTGGACTGCATTATTGTAGATGATTGATGGAGTCATCAAACCTTTTGGTGACGATGCAACGGAACTCTCAATCAAAGCACCAATGTCCGTGTCATAACCGACGGATCTCGGGTAGGGGGTCCTGAACTGTGCATCTAAGGTCGATGGTAACAGGAGACACGGGACACGATGTTTACCCAGGTTCGGCCATGATAACCCACAAGTATAGGGGATCACAATAGTTTTCGAGGGTAGAGTATTCAACCCAAATTTATTGATTTGACACAAGGGGAGCCAAAAAATATTCTCAAGTATTAGCAGTTGAGTTGTCAATTCAACCACACCTGGATAACTTAATATCTGGAGCAAAGTATTTAGTAGCAAACTAGTATGGAAGTAACGGTAACAATGGCAAAAGTAACACTAGCAGTTTTGTAGTAATTGTAACAGTGGCAACGGTAAAGTAACTAAGCAAAGATCAATATGTGAAAAGCTCCTAGGCATTGGATCAGTGATGGATAATTACGCCGGATGCGATTCCTCATGTAATAGTTATAACATAGGGTGACACAGAACTAGCTCCAGTTCATCAATGTAATGTAGGCATGTATTCCGAATATAGTCATACATGCTTATGGAAAAGAACTTGCATGACATCTTTGTCCTACCCTCCCGTGGTAGCGGGGTCCTATTGGAAACTAAGGGATATTAAGGCCTCCTTTTAATAGAGTACCAGACCAAAGCATTCACACTTAGTGAATACATGAACTCCTCAAACTACGGTCATCACCGGTAAGTATCCCGATTATTGTCACTTCGGGGTTAACGGATCATAACACATAATAGGTGACTATGGACTTGCAAGATAGGATCAAGAACTCACATATATTCATGAAAACATAATAGGTTCAGATCTGAAATCATGGCACTCGGGCCCTAGTGACAAGCATTAAGCATAACAAAGTCATAGCAACATCAATCTCAGAACATAGTGGATACTAGGGATCAAACCCTAACAAAACTAACTCGATTTCATGGTAAATCTCATCCAACCCATCACCGTCTAGCAAGCCTACGATGGAATTACTCACGCACGGCGGTGAGCATCATGAAATTGCTGATGGAGGACGGTTGATGATGATGACAGCGACAGATTCCCCTCTCCGGAGCCCCGAACGGACTCTAGATCAGCCCTCCCGACAGAGTTTAGGGCTTGGCGGCGGCTCCGTATCGTAAAACATGATGAATCCTTCTCTCTGATTTTTTTCTCCCCGAACGTGAATATATGGAGTTGGAGTTGAGGTCGGTGGAGCTCCAGGGGGCCCATGAGGCAGGGGGCGTGCCCCCACCCTTGTGGACAGGGTGTGGGCCCCCTGGTCTTGATTCTTTCACCAATATTTTTTATTAATTCCAAAAATAACTTCCATGGAGTTTCAGGTCATTCTAAGAACTTTTATTTCTGCACAAAAATAACACCATGGCAGTTCTGCTGAAAACAGCGTCAGTCGGGTTAGTTCCATTCCAGTCATGCAAGTTAGAGTCCAAAACAAGGGCAAAAGTGTTTGGAAAAGTAGATATGACGGAGACGTATCAACTCCCCCAAGCTTAAACCTTTGCTTGTCCTCAAGAAATTCGGTTGACAAACTGAAAGTGATAAAGGAAAACTTTTACAAACTCCGTTTGCACTTGTTGTTGTAAATATGTAAAGCCAGCATTCAAGTTTTCAGCAAAGATTATGAACTAACCATATTCACAATAACACTTAGGTCTCATGTTTACTCATATCAATGGCATAATCAACTAGCGAGCAATAATAATAAGTCTCGGATGATAACACTTTCTCAAAACAATCATAATATGATATTACAAGATGGTATCTCGCTAGCCCTTTCTGAGACCGCAAAACATAAATGCAGAGCACCCTTGAAGATCAAGGACTGATCCTAGACATTGTAATTCATGGTAAAAGAGATCCAGTCATAGTCATACTCAATATAAATTAATAGTAATGCATGCAAATGACAGCGGTGCTCTCCAACTGGTGCTTTTTAATAAGAGGATGATGACTCAACATAAAAGTAAATAGATAGGCCCTTCGCAGAGGGAAGCAGGGATTTGTAGAGGTGCCAGAGCTCGATTTTGAAACAGAGATAAATAATATTTTGAGTGGTATACTTTCATTGTCAACATAACAACTGAGAGATCTCGATATCTTCCATGCTACACACATTATAGGTGGTTCCCAAACAGAATGGTAAAGGTTATACCCCCCTCCACCAGCAATCATCAATCCATGGCTTGCCCGAAACAACGGGTGCCTCCAACTAACAACAATCCTGGGGGAGTTTTGTTTGCAATTATTTTGATTTGATTTGAGCATGGGACTGGGCATCCCGGTGACTAGCCATTTTCTCGTGAGTGAGGAGCGGAGTCCACTCCTCTTGAGAATAACCCACCTAGCATGGAAGATATATACAACCCTAGTTGATACATGAGCTGTTCGAGCATACAAAACAGAATTTCATTTGAAGGTTTGGAGTTTGGCACATATACATTTACTTGGAACGGAAGGTAGATACCCCATATAGGAAGGTATGGTGGAGTCATATGGAATAACTTTGGGGTTTATGGAAGTGGATGCACAAGCAGTATTCCCGCTTAGTACAAGTGAAGGCTAGAAAAAGACTGGGAAGCAACCAATTAGAGAGTGACAATGGTCATGAACATGCATTAAAATTAATCAACACTGAGTGCAAGCATGAGTAGGATATAATCCACCATGAACATAAATATTGTGATGGCTATGTTGATTTTGTTTCAACTACATGCGTGAACATGTGCCAAGTCAAGCCACTCGAATCATTCAAACGAGGATACCACCCTATCATACCACATCACAACCGTTTTAGTAGCATGTTGGCACGCAAGGTAAACCATTATAAACACCTAGCTATTTAAGCATGGCATAAGCAACTATAATATCTAATTGTCATTGCAAACATGTTTATTTATAATAGGCTAAATCAGGAATGATGAACTAATCATATTTACAAAAACAAGATAGGTTGAGTTCATACTAGCTTCTCTCATCTCAATCAGTCCATCATATATCGTCATTATTGCCTTTCACTTGCACGACCGAACGGTGTGGATAATAATAATAGTGCACGTGCATTGGACTAAGCTGGAATCTTCAAGCATTCAATTCAAGGGAGAAGACAAGGTAATATGGGCTCTTGGTTAAATCAACAATAATGCATATGAGAGCCACTCAACATTTTCGTCGTGGTCTTCTCCTCTTGACCCCCAAAGAAAAGAAATAAAACTATTTACATGGGAAAGCTCCCAACAAGCAAAAGAAGAGCGAGAAATATTTTTGGGTTTTCATTTAATATTACTACTACAAGCATGGAAAGTAAACTAGCTAAAAGCTATAACTAATTTTTTGGTTTTTTCTTAAGGTTATTCAAACACACAAGAAGAAAGGGAGAAAAAGAAATAAACTAGCATGGATAGTACAATGAAAAAGTATGAGCACCGACAACTAGAATGAGTGCGTGAACATGAATGTAATGTCGGTGAGAAATACGTACTCCCCCAAGCTTAGGCTTTTGGCCTAAGTTGGTCTATGCCCATGGATCAATTTTGTAGCTGGGATCGTACTGAGATGCAACAACCATTGCCTCCCAAGCTGCAGCTTGGAGGCGAGCTGCCTCCGTCCTCCTCTCATACTCGTTCGCCTCCTCCCTGGTTATAATGTATCTCCTTTTTGCCTGAAAGTCAAAGAAACCAGGAGCAGGGAGAGCAACATGGACAGTGCGACGTCTGTCAAAGATTAGTCGGTACCGGAGGAACTATCATTCTTCTCAAGAAACTGATGGCTAACCATGGCGTTATAATCTAGATAAGCAAGAGGCAACTCCATGTCACTTCCATGTATGGGTATACCAAGATAATTAGCTACACAAGTTGCATAAATCCCACCAAACAAATCTCCATTTAAACTATTATTATGCAACTTACGTGCAACAATGGCCCCCAAGTTATATTGTTTATCTCCTAGCACATCACTCTTGAGAACACTAAGATCTGGGACACACATGTGACATGCCTCGTCCTTGCCATTTATGCATCTACCTATAAAGAGAGCAAAATAATATATAGCAGGAAAACGAATGCTCCCTATGGTAGCTTGTGCTATTTCTCTAGATTCCCCCACAGTGATACTAGCAAGAAAATCTTTAAATTTAGATTTGCGAGGTTCACTAGCACTACCCCATTGCGGGAGTTTACAAGCAGTATTAAAATCTTCTAATTCCATGGTATAAGATTTATCCTAAAGATCAAATAGGACATTGTGAGAATTGCACGAAGATGGAAATTTAAACCTTCTCACAAAGGAATTAGTTAAGTGGTAATGCTGAGGGCACTTATCTAGCATGAAGTCCTCGAGTTCAGCATTACGCACATATGCGTCAAATTCATCCTTGATGCCTGCTTGGACCATAAACTCCTCTGACGGCCATTCACAAGGCCGCACTTGAGCTTCCCTCGGTGGTTCATTGTCCTGCTCATGTATTGCGGGCATGGGTCCTTGCTTCCTTGAAGAACCACCTTGGTATATTTTTCTATGCATTCTTTCTTTCTCTGAAAAATTTCCGAAATTTTTAGAGACTCAAAATATAAGTTAACCAAACTCAACAAAATTGATAGCAACTACTCCCACAAGTGCCTAGAGACTATATCATGCATTAGAACTACTTGGGACCATATAAATTTGACATGCAAGCTCAAGAACAGGGTCACCTTAGCAGCAATTTTTTTGCAATGAATAAAGCACTAGAACAAACTAATTGGACCATTGGAGGAGTCACATACCCAAGAACAATCCCCCAAAGCAGTTTTGTGAGTGGAGCTTTGAGCAAGGAGATCGAAAATGACAGCAAAATGAGCTAGAACTCGTGCTTGAGCTGGTTGGTGATTTTTTTCGGAGGAAAAAGGAGTGTGTGGGTGCAGGAATGAGTGGAGGGGGGCATGTCGGTGTCAAAACCGGCGAATCTCGTGTAGGGGGTCCCAATCTGTACGTCTTAGGCTGATGGTAACAGGAAGCAAGGGACACAATTTTTACCCAGGTTCGTGCCCTCTTGATGGAGGTAAAACCCTACTTCCTGCTTGATTAATATTGAAGATATGAGTAGTACAAGAGTAGATCTACCACGAGATCGTAGAGGCTAAACCCTAAGAGCTAGCCTATGATGGTATGATTGTAATTGTGATCGGCCTTCTAAGAACCATCCTCTCCGGTTTATATAGACACCAAAGAGGGCTAGGGTTTACATGGAGTCGGTTACAAGGAAGGAAATACAATATCAAAGATCGCCAAGCTTGTCTTCCACGCAAAGGAGAGTCCCATCCGGACACGGGCCGAAGTCTTGAGTCTTGTATCTTCACGCTTTAATAGTCCGTACGATGTATATAGTCCGGCTGTCCGGATACCCCCTAATCCAGGACTCCCTCAGGGCAACCAGGGGCATACGAGGCACGGGCGTGCCCCAGGGGGGTGAGCGTGCCTTGGACCCTCGTGGCCAGGTGATGGTTCCCCCTGATGTGTTCTCAGTGCCAGATATTCTCAAATATTCTAGAAAAAATCATATTTCATTTTCAGGGCATTTGGAGAACTTTTATTTTTGGGGTATTTTTTTATTGCAAGGATTCAGAAAACAGACAGAAAATACTATTTTATCTTTATTTAATCTAAATAACAGAAAGTAAAAGGAGGGTACAGAAGGTTGTGCTTTCTAACTTCATCCATCTCATACTCATCAAATGGAATCCACTAACAAGGTTGATCAAGTCTTGTTAACAAACTCATTCCGTATCGCATGAAACCGGAGAAATTTCGAATAACACTAGGTTACCTCAATGGGGATATGTACATCCCCAATAATAAGGATATCATATTTCTTCTTGACAGTAGGAAGAGGAAATTCAAAATCTCCAATAATAATCGACGGAATTTTTCCAATAGAATTGATACTGTGAACTTGAGATTGTTTCCTCAGAAAGTGTACCATATGCTCATTACCATTAACATGAAAAGTGACATTGCCTTTGTTGCAATCAATAACAGGCCCTATAGTATTAAAAAAGGGTCTACTAAGGATAATCGACATACTACTGTCCTCGGGAATATCAAGAATAACAAAGTCTGTTAAGATAGTAACGTTTGCAACCACCACAGGCACATCCTCACAAATACCGACAAGTATAGCAGTTGATTTATCGGCCATTTGCAAAGATATTTCAGTAGATGTCAACTTATTTAATTCAAGTCTACGATATAAGAGAGAGAGGCATAACACTAATACCGGCTCCAAGATCACATAAAGCAGTTTTAACATAGTTTCTTTTAATGGAGCACGGTATAGTTGGTACTCCTGGATCACCAAGTTTCTTAGGTATTCCACCCTTAAAAGTATAATTAGCAAGCATGTTGGAAATTTAAGCTTCCAGTATCTTTCTTTTATTTTTAACAATATCTTTAATGTACTTAGCATAAGGATTCATTTTAAGCATATCAGTCAAACGCATACGCAAAAAGATAGGTCTAATCATTTCAACAAAGCGCTCAAAATCCTCATCATCCTTTTTCTTGGATGGTTTAGGAGGAAAAGGCATGGGTTTCTGAACCCATGGCTCTCTTTCTTTACCGTGCTTCCTAGCAACGAAGTCTCTCTTATCATAATGTTGATTCTTTGATTGTGGGTTATCAAGATCAACAGCAGGTTCAACCTCTACGTCATTGTTATTGCTAGGTTGAGCATCAACATGAACATTATCACTAGGTTCATGTTCATCACCGGATTGTGTTTCAGCATCAGAAATAGAAATATCATTGGGATTCTCAGGTGTGTCTACAACTGGTTCACTAGAAGCATGCGAAGTCCTATCATTTTTCTTTTTCTTCCTCTTAGAAGGACTAGGTGCATCAACGTTAGTTCTCTGAGAATATTGCTCAATTCTCTTAGGGTGGCCCTCAGGATACAAAAGTTCCTGAGTCATTTTACCCCCTCTAGTCATAACTCTAACAGCATTATCATTTTTCTTGTTATTTAATTCATTGAGCAAATCATTTTGAGCTTTAAGCACTTGTTCTACTTGAGTGGTAACCATAGAAGCATGTTTACTAATGAGTTTAAGTTCACCTTTAACTCTAGACATATAATCACCCAACTGTTCAATCATATAAGCATTATGTTTCAATTGTCTACCAACATAAGCATTGAAGTTTCCTCGTTTAGCCATAAAGTCATCAAACTCATCCAAGCATTGGCTAGCGAACTTAGTAGACGGGATTTCAACTTTATCATATCTATAGAGAGAATTTACCTTTACTACCTGTGTCGGGTTATCAACACCATGTATTTCTTCGATAGGTGGTATATTAAGGCCATGTATTTCTTCAAGAGGAGGTAAATTCTTAACATCTTAAACTTTAATACCATTTTCTTTCATATTGCCTCTTGCATATCTTCAGGACCGAGAAATAGAACACCTCTTTTATTTGGAGTTGGCTTAGGAGTTGGTTCAGGAAGTGTCCAATTATTTTCATTAGTCAACATATTATTCAATAGCAATTCATCTTGATCGATAGTTCTTTCCTTGAAAACACAACCAGCACAACTATCCAGGTGGTCTCTGGAAGCATCGGTTAGTCCATTATAAAAGATATCAAGTATTTCATTTTTCTTGAGTGGATGATCAGGCAAAGCATTAAGTAATTGGAGAAGCCTCCCCCAAGCTTGTGGGAGACTCTCTTCTTCAATTTGCACAAAATTATATATTTCCCTTAAAGAAGCTTGTTTCTTATGAGCGGGGAAATATTTAGCAGAGAAGTAATAAATCATATCCTGGGAGCTACGCACACAACCAGGATCAAGAGAATTAAACCATGTTTTAGCATCACCCTTTAATGAGAACAGAAATAATCTACATATGCTAATATTATTTGCATCGTTAGATCAGAAAATTAACGGTTGAGATTTAGAATTTTTTACGTAACAAATAAACATGTATGTATGAACATATTGGTCTGTCACGTCTGTACTTAATGATTCCTAATATACACGCTTATCAATCTCCTACGCCGGATAGAGGTAAAAAAAGAGGAACCTAACGCTAAGAGTCCTGGTCACACACGCTACTTGCTTTTTTAGAGAGAGAGAACACTACTGGCTTCCTTTGCCGATTCAGTAAAAAAGAAAGAGTTCGCTGATCAAAAAAAGAAAAAGAAAGAAAGAGTCCATGCATGTTTTTTTATTTGTGCGTGTCATCCTTGCACAAGGGCCATGCTAATCTTCTCTCAGATCGCTCCAATTTTATCGGATGTCCCAGAAGGACAGAGTCCATGCATGTTACTACTAAGAAGCTAGCAGATTTTTTTCTTGACACAAAGAAGCTAGCACATGCATATATATGGAGTAATTAACTTATGTACAGATGGGTCCAGCCGGCTTTATGGAGCCCACTTAAAAAACCAAAACCATTTTTTTTTGCGGGTGAAAAAAACCATTGTTCGTAGTAAAAAGAATCCGAAAAGTTATTATGTACTCACATATAGTTGCTCATTTCTTTTGTGAGGAGTTTTTCGTTACATGTACATACAATTTCACTGATTACTAAACTTTGATTTGTTATTTTGTTATAAAAAACTTAGAATTCTTTATTAAAATATAAAGAAAAAGGAATAACTATTGCTTATTAAAAACTATTTCTTATTTTAAATCAGACTACATTTTGGTGATATAATATAGGAGTAATTTCTAACTACCGATCATGATATACGTAGTAACTCGAACATCAATTTCAAATGCATATCCCAGTTTTGCCCAGCAGGTTTATGAAAACACATTATTCTGTACGCACATATAGTTACTCATTTCTTTTGTGAGGAGTTGTTCATTACATGTAGATACAATTTCACGTTGTCAAAAAAATGTAGGTAGAATTTCATAAATGTTTTTTATCTATCTATAAGCCAAAAAGGCAAAAATGCAACGACACAATTCACGTACTATTTACTGCTACGTATCCACATATTTCTTTATTTTTGTATTTCAGAAATTTCCATCTATTTGTATCTATTTATTCGACTATGTCAGAAGATTTTAGCTGTTCGGTAGGGCAAAATCCGTATTTCAGATTCACATGTCAATTTAATTAGCACATGGTTTTTTGCATAAGATGAAAAGTGCGTATGAGGTGAGGTCATATCGGAAAGCATGTCTCAAATTTTAAACGCCAACCAACAGAAGGAAATTAACTGCTTGGGATTTGGTCTCTAATCTGAGGGTGCATATGTTAGATGCGCTTATTTTTCTATATCTTGATGCTATAGCAAAATAGACATGGCATTGTAGCAAATAGTTTGCATAGAAAAAACTCCATTTCAAACATTTTAATAATTTGAATGACAACCTAATGACACACTAACATCTGAGAGCAACAGTAAATTTGTAAAATACAGAATAGATCAATATGTGCGGGTAAGAGTACAACAAAGACGAACAAAGGTATGAAAGAATCAACGCTAACTAGCCGATTTCATGATACCTAGGGAGAAATAGGGACATGGTTACTAACAGAAGGAAATGTTATAAGATATGTACGCTTAATGCATGATACGTGCAAGCAAACTAGAGGATCGGTTCCAACATGCTATATATCTCGAACGAACATATGGTATAACGAAAGGACAATTATTTTGTGGCTGCCCCAATAAATGTCGAAAGCCAGAAACCATGTTAATTTAGTGTAATCTATTATTGTATATTGAAATAAGAGGCAAACAAGCAACCATGTTCGTCCACATATAGTTAAGTATATGGTAGGTCCAGATTATACGGTTAACATTAAAATCAATTTAAGGCATCTAAAATACAAATTTGGATAGGAATAAAGGGGAATTGATTGAAATTCTAGAGCAATAAGGACAGTTCAATAGGAGTCCATATATGATTGGCAATTAAATTGCATGCGAGGAGGAGTGGACGAGGGAAGCCAGAGATCGATATGAAAGTAAAGGCTTTCCGAGGGATGGTCACGAACTCAAATAACATCAACTTTTATCATCGGCCTTGCCAAAAGCCCAATACAATCATCGGAAGAATTATATCAAAATGCAATCACGTTTCCTCAAGACATATATAATCGACATTTTTTAATGATAACTAATCGCACGAGCATGTTCAAGAGAATATATTTAAAAGTAAAATCGTATGCACCGTCTTTTGTAACATCCTAAAGAAAAACAATATGTATTGAGCCTAGCCGCGCAAATGCGCGGGTTACCCCGCTAGTTTAAGATTATAGTAGTAACGAGTTTTCTCATCATTAGTGAATAGGGTGGCTATATCATTCAACTTAGTAAGATGTGCCACAACAGTTTCAGATTCATAGCCATAAAAAGGATCAGATTCAACCAAATTAATTATCTCAGGATCGACAGAGAAATCATAATCCTTATCAGTAACACACATAGGTGAAGTAGCAAAAGCAGGGTCATATTTCATTCTAGCATTCAGAGACTTTTCTTTCAGCTTAGCTAATAATTTCTTAAGATCGGATCTATCATTACAAGCAAGAAAATCTCTAGCAGTTTCTTCATCCATAGCATAACCCTCAGGCACAACATGCAATTCATATCTAGGGGGAGAACCTTCATCATCACTTTCATCAATATTATCAGTTTCAATAATTTCATTCTCTCTAGCCCTAGCAAGTTGTTCATCAAGAAATTCACCTAATGGCACAATAGTATCAAGCATAGAAGTAGTTTCATCATAAGCGTCACGCATAATAGAAGTGGCATCATCAATAACATGCGACATATCAGAATTAATAGCAGAAGCAGGTTTAGGTATCGCAAGCTTATTCAAAATAGAAGGAGAATCAAGTGCAGAGCTAGATGGCAGTTCCTTACCTCCCCTCGTAGTTGAGGGAAACATCTTAGTTCTTTCATCTTTCAAGTTCCTCATAGTGATCAGCAGATATAAATCCCAAGTTACCAAAGAATAGAGCTATGCTCCCCAGCAACGGCGCCAGAAAATAGTCTTAATAACCCACAAGTATAGGGGATCGCAACCGTTTTCGAGGGTAGAGTATTCAACCTAAATTTATTGATTCGACACAAGGGGAGCCAAAGAATAATCTTAAGTATTAGCAATTGAGTTTTCAATTCAACCACACTTGGATAACTTAATATCCGCAGCAAAGTATTTAGTAGCAAAGTAGTATGGAAGTAACGGTAACAGTGGCAAAAGTAACACTAGCAGTTTTGTAGTAATTGTAATATGTGAAAAGCTCGTAGGCATTGGATCAGTGATGGATAATTATGTCGGATGCGACTCCTCATGTAATAGTTATAACATAGGGTGACACAGAACTAGCTCCAGTTCATCAATGTACTGTAGGCATGTATTCCGAATATAGTCATACGTGCTTATTGAAAAGAACTTGCATGACATCTTTTGTCCTACCCTCCCGTGGCAGCGGGGTCCTATTGGAAACTAAGGGATATTAAGGCCTCCTTTTAATAGAGTATCGGACCAAAGCATTAACACTTAGTGAATACATGAACTCCTCAAACGACGGTCATCACCAGTAAGTATCCCGATTATTGTCACTTCGGGGTTAATGGATCATAACACATAATAGGTGACTATGGACTTGCAAGATAGGATCAAGAACTCACATATATTCATGAAAACATAATAGATTCAGATCTGAAATCATGGCACTCGAGTCCTAGTGACAAGCATTAAGCATAGCAAATTCATAGCAACACCAATCTCAGAACATAGTGGATACTAGGGATCAAACCCTAACAAAACTAACTCGATTACATGGTAAATCTCATCAAACCCATCACCGTCCAAAAAGCCTACGATGGAATTACTCTCGCACGGTGGTGAGCATCATGAAATTGGTGTGGAGGATGGTTGATGATGACGACGACGATGGATTCCCCTCTCTGGAGCCCCGAACGGACTCCAGAGCAGCCCTCCCGAGAGAGTTTAGGGCTGGGTGGCGGCTCCGTATCGTAAAATGTGATGAATCCTTCTCTCTGATTTTTTTCTCCCCGAACATGAATATATGAAGTTGGAGTTGAGGCCGGTGGAGCCCCAGGGGGGCCCACGAGGCAGGGGCGCGCTCAGGGGGGTAGGGTGCGCCCCCACCCGCGTGGACAGGGTGTGAGCCCCCTGGTCTTGATTCTTTCGCCAATATTTTTTATTAATTCCAAAAATAACTTCCGTGGAGTTTCAGGTCATTCTGAGAACTTTTATTTCTGCACAAAAATAACACCATGACAATTCTGCTGAAAACAACATCAGTCTGGGTTAGTTCCATTCAAATCATGCAAGTTAGAGTCCAAATCAAGGGCAAAAGTGTTTGGAAAAGTAGATACGACGGAGACGTATCTGGCCCCCTCTATGGAGGTAATACCCTACTTCCTGCTTGATTAATCTTGATGAATATGTGTATTACAAGAGTTGATCTACCACGAGATCGTAATGGCTAAACTCTAGAAGTCTAGCCTATGGGATTATGATTGTCCCCTACGGACTAAATCCTCCGGTTTATATAGACACCGGAGGGGGCTAGGTTTGTACAAGGTCGGTTATAGAGAAAGGAATCTACACATTTGAATCACCAAGCTTGCCTTCCACGCCAAGGAGAGTCCCATCCGGACACGGGAAGAAGTCTTCTATCTTGTATCTTCATAGCACAACAGTCCGGCTGTCCGAAGACCCCTTAATCCAAGACTCCCTCACTGACCACTGGCATTAACTCCACATCTGAGGATATTGCTACAAAAACCATTTCCTTCTTAGGCATGGTTCTACGAGCCACAAACCTCACTATCTGTCCTGCCAGATTTATTAATGTAACTTCCCTCATTGCACAATGTATACAAACCCGATGCTTTGTCAGCCAATCCATTGCCAATATGACGTCCAATCTTGCGAATTCAATGGCTACCAGTGTGGCAGGGAACATGACTCCAAGAATCCTTATTTCCAAATCACGACATACCAACTTTGTTTTGAGCATGGATCCCGAGGACTGCACCATCATGCTTTTCTCAAGAATAGAGCAAGAAAACTTGTTTTGAGCAACAAAATTCTGCGAAATAAAGGAATGGTGAAAGGATCGATATAGTTGACTAGAGAGGGGGGTTGAATAGGCAACTAACAATTTTTAGCTTTTCTTTACCAAATATAACTTTGCATCAAAGTAGGTTGTCTAGAAATGTAACTAGGTGAGCAACCTATATGATGCAACAACAACAAGCCCACAAGCAAGCAAAGGATACAACACAATATGAGCTTGCACATGTAAGGGTGAGAGAAACCAATAGCGGAGCCGGTGGAGACGAGGATATGTTACCGCAGTTCCTTCCCTTTGAGGGGAAGTGAGTCTCCGTTGGAGCAGTGTGGAGGCACAATGCTCCCCAAGAAGCCACTAGGGCCACCGTATTCTCCTCACGCCCTCACACAATGCGAGATGCCATGATTCCACTATTGGTTCCCTTGAAGGCGGCGACCGAACCTTTACAAACAAGGTTGGGGCTATCTCCACAACTCAATTGGAGGCTCCCAACGATACCACGGAGCTTCACCATAATGGAATGTTGCTCCGAGATGGCCTCAACCGTCTAGGGTGCTCAAACACCCAAGAGTAACAAGATCCGCAAGGGATTAGTGGGGGGAATCAAATTTCTCTTGGTGGAAGTGTGGATCCAGGCCTTCTGAACCAAACCCTGAAGAATCAACAAGTTTGATTGGCTAGGGAGAGAGATCAGGCAAAAAAGAGCTTTGGAGCAACAATGGAGCTTGGGAGAAAAGAGGTAGGTCAACTTGGAGAAGAAGACCTCCTTATATAGTGGGGGAACCAATCCAACCGTTACCCCCCTCTTCAGCCCGCACATAGCGGTACTACTGCTCAGCAGAGCGGTACTACCGCGACCACCAGTGGTACTACCGCATAGGGTGAGCGTAGTAGAAGCAGAGGGAGAACATGAGAGAGGGGTATGGGCGGCACTAGCATTGGTGGTAGCCGCGGTACTATCGCTCATGGGCTGTACTACCGCTGCTACTGCCGCACAACCCGACACGAGAAAATGCATCCTCGAATTGAGGCGATAGCCTTGCCGAACCAGGATGGTACTGCTGTCAATGCCTTGAAGCGGTACTTGTTGGAAATATGCCCTAGAGGCAATAATAAATTAGTTATTATTATATTTCCTTGTTCATGATAATTGTTTATTATCCATGCTATAATTGTATTGATAGGAAACTCAGATACATGTGTGGGTACATACACAACACCATGTCCCTAGTAAGCCTCTAGTTGACTAGCTCGTTGATCAATAGATGGTTACAGTTTCCTGACCATGGACATTGGATGTCGTTGATAATGGGATCACATCATTGGGAGAATGATGTGATGGACAAGACCCAATCCTAAGCCTAGCACAAAGATCGTAGTTCGTATGCTAAAGCTATTCTAATGTCAAGTATCATTTCCTTAGACCATGAGATTGTGCAACTCCCGGATACTGTAGGAATGCTTTGGGTGTACCAAACGTCACAACATAACTGGGTGGCTATAAAGGTGCACTACAGGTATCTCCGAAAGTGTACATTGGGTTGGCACGAGTCGAGATCGATTTGTCACTCCGTGTAAACGGAGAGGTATCTCTGGGCCCACTCGGTAGGACATCATCATAATGTGCACAATGTGACCAAGGGGTTGATCACGGGATGATGTGTTACGGAACGAGTACAGAGACTTGCCGGAAACGAGATTGAACAAGGTATCGGGATACCGACGATCGAATCTCGGGCAAGTACAATACCGCTAGACAAAGGGAATTGAATACGGGATTGATTGAATCCTCGACATCGTGTTTCATCCGATGAGATCATCGTGGAACATGTGGGAGCCAACATGGGTATCCAGATCCCGATGTTGGTTATTGACCGGAGAACGTCTCGGTCATGTCTGCATGGTTCCCGAACCCGTAGGGTCTACACACTTAAGGTTCGATGACGCTAGGGTTATAAAGGAAGTTTATATGTGGTTACCGAATGTTGTTCGGAGTCCCGGATGAGATCACGGACGTCACGAGGAGTTAGGAATGGTCCAAGGTAAAGATTTATATATGGGAAGTCCTGTTTTGGTCACCGAAAAGTTTCGGGTTTTTTCCCAGACGCATCGGACCACGGGAGGGTCCTGGGGTCCACCAAGTGGGGCCACCAACCCTGGAGGGCTGCATGGGCCAAGTGTGGGAGGGACCAGCCCTGGTGGGCTGGTGCGCCCACAGGCCCAAGCGCGAGGAAGTGGGAAGGGGGCAAACCCTAGGGCAGATGGGCCCTAAGGCCCACCCTAGGTGCGCCTCCCTCTCTCCCTTCCGCCGCCACCAGATGCCATCTGGGGGCTGCCGCCACCCCT
Organism: Aegilops bicornis; assembly: GCA_021605145.1. Taxonomy (NCBI): domain Eukaryota; kingdom Viridiplantae; phylum Streptophyta; class Magnoliopsida; order Poales; family Poaceae; genus Aegilops; species Aegilops bicornis. Next base: position 775,866,912 of record CM038670.1, read on the forward strand.
GGGGAGGGAACCCTAGAGGGGGCGCAGCCCCCTCCCCTCCTCCTATAAATAGTGGGGGTTTTGGGGCTGCCCAACACATGAGAACTTCTCCCTCTTGGTGCAGCCCTGCCTCTCCTCCTCCTCCTCTCCCGCAGTGCTTGGCGAAGCCCTGCAGGATTGCCACGCTCCTCCACCACCACCACGCCGTTGTGCTGCTGCTGGATGGAGTCTTCCTCAACCTCTCCCTCTCTCCTTGCTGGACCAAGGCGTGGGAGACGTCACCGGGCTGTACGTGTGTTGAACGCGGAGGTGCCGTCTGCTCGCACTAGGATCTCCGTGATTTGGATCACGACGAGCACGACTCCTTCAACCCCGTTCACTTGAACGCTTCCGCTTAGCGATCTACAAGGGTATGTAGATGCACTCTCCTTCCCTCGCTGCTGGTTTCTCCATAGATAGATCTTGGTGACACGAGGGAAAATTTTGAATTTCTGCCACGTTCCCCAACAAAGGGCATCATGAGCTAGGTCTATTGCGTAGATTCTTTGCACGAGTAGAACACAAAGTAGTTGTGGGCGTTGATTTTGTTCAATATGCTTACCGTTACTAGTCCAATCTTGTTTCGACGGTATTGTGGGATGAAGCGGCCGGACCGACCTTACACATACTCTTACGTGAGATGTGTTCCACCGACTAACATGCACTTGGTGCATAAGGTGGCTAGCGGGTGCCGCCTCTCCCACTTTAGTCGGAACGGATTCGATGAAAAGGGTCCTTATGAAGGGTAAATAGCAATTGGCATATCACGTTGTGGTTTTGCGAGGTAAGAAACGTTCTTGCTAGAAACCCATAGCAGCCATCAGAAAACATGCAAACAACAATTAGAGGACGCCTAACTTGTTTTTGCAGGGTATGCTATGTGATGTGATATGGCCAAGAAGAATGTGATGAATGATATGTGATGTATGAGATTGATCATGTTCTTGTAATAGGATTCACGACTTGCATGTCGATGAGTATGACAACCGGCAGGAGCCATAGGAGTTGTCTTTATTTATTGTATGACATGCGTGTCATTGAACAACGCCATGTAATTACTTTACTTTATTACTAACTGGTAGCCATAGTAGTAGAAGTAATAAGTTGGCGAGACAACTTCATGGAGACACGATGATGGAGATCATGATGATGGAGATCATGGTGTCATGCCGGTGACGATGATGATCATGGAGCCCTGAAGATGGAGATCAATGGAGCTATATGATATTGGCCATATCATGTCACTACTATATATAATTGCATGTGATGTTTATTATGTTTATGCATCTTGTTTACTTAGAACGACGGTAGTAAATAAGATGATCCCTTACAACAATTTCAAGAAGTGTTCTCCCCTAACTGTGCACCGTTGCTAAACTTCGTCGCTTCTAAGCACCACGTGATGATCGGGTGTGATGGATTCTTACGTTCACATACAACGGGTGTAAGACAGATTTACACACGCGAAACACTTAGGGTTAACTTGACGAGCCTAGCATGTACAGACATGGCCTCGGAACACAGAGACCGAAAGGTCGAGCATGAGTCGTATAGTAGATACGATCAACATGAAGATGTTCACCGACGATGACTAGTCCGTCTCACGTGATGATCGGACACGGCGTAGTTGACTCGGATCATGTAATCACTTAGATGACCAGAGGGATGTCTATCTGAGTGGGAGTTCATAAGATGAACTTAATTATCTTGAACATAGTCAAAAGACCTTTTGCAAATTATGTCGTAAGCTCGCGCTTTAGTTCCACTGTTTAGATATGTTCCTAGAGAATATATAGTTGAAAGTTGAAAGTAGCGATTATGCGGACAGTAGAAAGCTTATGTCCTTAATGCACCGCTTCGATTGTCTTTGAACCCCAAAGCGTCGTTTGTGGATGTTGCGAACATCGGACATACATGTTTTGATAACTACGTGATAGTTCAGTTAAACGGTTTAGAGTTGAGGCACGAAAGACGTTTTCGAAATGTCGCGGAACATATGAGATGTTTCGAGGGCTGAAATTAGAATTTCAGGCTCGTGTCCACGTCAAGAGGTATAAGACCTTCGATGATTTTCTTAGCCTGCAAACTAAGGGAGAAAAGCTCAATCGTTGAGCTTGTGCTCAGATTGTCTGAGTACAACAATCACTTGAATCGAGTGGGAGTTGATCTTCCAGAGATGGTGATGTTTCTCCAAAGTCATTGCCACCAAGCTGCTAGAGCTTCGTGATGAACTATAACAAATCAGGGATAAACATGATGATCCTTGAGATATTCGCAATGTTTGACACCGCGAAAGTCGGAATCAAGAAGGAGCATCAATTGTTGATGGTTGGTGAAACCACTAGTTTCAAGAAGGGCACGGGCAAGAAGGGATATTTCATGAAACGGCAAATCAGTTGCTGCTCTAGTGAAGAAACCCAAGGTTGAACCCAAACCCGAGACTAAGTGCTTCTGTAATAAGGGGAACAGCCACTGGAGCAGCATTACCCTACATACTTGGTAGATGAGAAGGCTGGCAAGGTCGATAGAAGTATATTGGATATACATTATGTTAATGTATACTTTACTAGTACTCCAAGTAGCACCAGGGTATTAAGATACCGGTTCGGTTGCTAAGTGTTAGTAACTCGAAATAAAAGAGCTACGGGATAAACGGAGACTAGCTAAAGGTGAGCTGACGATATGTGTTGGAAGTGTTTCCAAGTTTGATGTGATCAAACATCTCACGCTCCCTCTACCATCAAGATTAGTATTAAACCTGAATAATTGTCATTGTGTGTTTGCGTTGAGCATAGACATGATTGGATTATGTCTATCGCAATACATTTATTCATTTAAACAGAATAATGGTTACTCTATTTATTTGAATAATACCTTCAATGGTCTTGCACCTAAAGGAATGGTTTATTGAATCTCGATCGTAGTGATACACATTTTCATGCCAAAAGATATAAAATAGTAATGATAGTACCACTTACTTGTGGCACTGCCATGTAAGTCATATTGGTATAAAACGCATGAAGAAGCTCCATGTTGATGGATCTTTGGACTCACTCGGTTTTGAAAAGTTTGATACATGCGAACCATGTCTATTGGTGTATACGCATGAAGAAACTCCATGCAAATGGATCGTTTGGACTCACTTGATTTTGAATCACTTGAGATATGCAAATCATACCACATGGGCAAGATGACTGAAAAGCCTCGCTTTCAAAGAAGATGGAACAAGATAGCAACTTGTTGGAAGTAATACATTTTGATGTGTGCAGTCCAATAAGTGCTAAGGCACGTAGTGGATATCGTTATGTTCTTACTTCACAGATGATTTGAGTAGATACTGAGTATATTTACTTGATGAAACACAAGTCTGAATTATCGAATGGTTCAAGTAATTTCAGAGTGAAGTTGAAGATCATCGTGACAAGAGGATAAAATGTCTATGATATGATCATAGAGATGAGTATCTGAGTTACGAGCTTTGTCACGCAATTAAGACATTGTGGAAATTGTTTCACAATTAATACCGCCTGGAACACCATAGTGTGATGGTGTGTCCGAACATCATAGTTGCACCCTATTGGATATGGTGCGTACCATGATGTCTCTTATCGAATTACCACTATCGCTCATGGGTTAGGCATTAGAGACAACCGCACTCACTTTAATGGGGCACCACGTAATTCCGATGCGACGACACCGTATCGGAGAAACCTAAGTTGTCGTTTCTTGAAAGTTTGGGGCTGCGACGCTTATGTGAAAAAGTTTCAGGTTGATACGCTCGAACCCAAAGCGGATAAAATGCATCTTCATAGGACACCCAAAACAGTTGGGTATACCTCCTAATTCAGATCCGAAAGCAATAGGGATTGTTTCTTGAATCGGGTCCTTTCTCGAGGAAAAGTTTGTCTCGGAAAGTTGAGTGGGAGGATGGTGGAGACTTGATGAGGTTATTGAACCGTCACTTCAACAAGTGTGTAGCAAGGGCACAGGAAGTTGTTCTGTGGCACCTACACCAATTGAAGTCGAAGCTTATGATAGTGATCATGAAGTTTTGGATCAAGTCACTACTGCACCTCGTAGGGTGACAAGGATGCGTCTTTGCTTGAGTGAATGCGGTGATCCTGTCTTGAAGGTCATGTTGCTAGACAACAATGAACCCACGAGCTATGGAGAAGCGATGGTGGGCCCAAATTCGACAAATGGTTAGAAGCCATAAAATCCGAGATAGGATCCATGTATCATAACAAAGCATGGACTTTGGTGGACTTGCCCGATGATCGGCAAGCCATTGAGATGAATGGATCTTTAAGAAGAAGACGGACGTGGACGGTAATGTCACCGTCTATGAAGCTCGACTTGTGGCGAAGTGTTTTTCACAAGTTCAAGGAGTTGACTACGATGAGATTTTCTCATCCGTAGCGATGCTCAAGTCCGTCGGAATCATGTTAGTATAAGTTGTATTTATGAAATCTGGCAGATGGATGTCAAAACGAGTTTCCTTACCAGTTTTAAGGAAAGGTTGTATGTGATACAATCGAGAAAGTTTTGTCGATCCTAAGGATGCTAAAAGGCATGCTGGCTCAAATGATCCTTCTAAGGACTGGGGTAAGCATCTCGGAGTTGGAATGTGCGCTTTGATGAGATGATCAAAGATTTTGGGTTTATACAAAGTTTATGAGAAACTTGTATTTCCAAAGAAGTGAGTGGGAGCACTATAGAATTTCTGATGAGTATATGTTGTTCACATATTGTTGATCAAAAATGATGTAGAATTTTTGGAAAGCATACATGGTTATTTGAAAGGTGTTTTTCAATAGAAAACTTGGATTAAGCTACTTGAACATTGAGCATCAAGATCTATAAGGATAGATCAAAAACGCTTAATGGTACTTTCAAATGAGCACAAACCTTGACATAATCTTGAAGGTGTTCAAGATGGATCAGTCAAAGAAGGAGTTCTTGCCTGAGTTGTAAGGTATGAAGTTAAGAGTTAAAGCTCGACCACGGCGTAAAAGAGAGAAAGGACAAAGGTCATCCCTATGCTTCAGACGTAGGCTCTATAGTATGCTATGTGTACCGCATCGAAGTGTGCCTTGCCATGAGTCACCATAAGGTACAAGAATGATCCAGAATGGATCATTGGACAGCGGTCAAAATTATCCTTGGAGTAAATAAGGACATGTTTCTCGATTGTGGAGGTGATAAAGAGTTCGGCGTAAAGGGTTACGTCGATGCAAGCTTTAACACCTATCCGAAAGTGACTCGAGTAGCAAACCGGATACGTATAGTGGAGCAACCATTTGGAATAAGGTTCAAGTGGAGTGTGGAAGCAGCATTTACAATATGACATAGAGAATTATGAAGTACACACGGATCTGAAAGGTTCAGACCCGTTGACTAAAACCTCTCTCACAAGCAAAACATGATCAAACCTCGTAACTCATTGAGTCTTAATCACATGATGATGTGAACTAGTTCTGACACTAGTAAACTCTTTGGATGTTGGTCACATGGCGATGTGACCTATCAGCGTTAATCACATGACGATGTGAACTAGATTATTGACTCTAGTGCAAGTGGGAGACTGTTGGAAATATGCACTAGAGGCAATAATAAATTAGTTATTATTATATTTCCCTGTTCATGATAATCGTTTATTATCCATGCTATAATTGTATTGATAGGAAACTCAGATACATGTGTGGGTACATACACAACACCATGTCCCTAGTAAGCCTCTAGTTGACTAGCTCGTTGATCAATAGATGGTTACAGCTTCGACCATGGACATTGGATGTCGTTGATAACGGGATCACATCATTGGGAGAATGATGTGATGGACAAGACCCAATCCTAAGCCTAGCACAAAGATCGTAGTTCGTATGCTAAAGCTTTTCTAACGTCAAGTATCATTTCCTTAGACCATGAGATTGTGCAACTCCAGATACCGTAGGAATGCTTTGGGTGTACCAAAGCGTCACAACGTAACCGGGTGGCTATAAAGGTGCACTACAGGTATCTCCGAAAGTGTCTGTTGGGTTGGCACGAATCGAGACTGGGATTTGTCACTCCGTGTAAACGGAGAGGTATCTCCGGGCCCACTCGGTAGGACATCATCATAATGTGCACAATGTGACCAAGGGGTTGATCACGGGATGATGTGTTACGGAACGAGTAAAGAGACTTGCCGGAAACGAGATTGAACAAGGTATCGGGATACCGACGATCGAATCTCGGGCAAGTACAATGCCGCTAGACAAAGGGAATTGAATACGGGATTGATTGAATCCTCGACATCGTGGTTCATCCGATGAGATCATCGTGGAACATGTGGGAGCCAACATGGGTATCCAGATCCCGGCTGTTGGTTATTGACCGGAGAACGCCTCGGTCATATGCGCATGGTTCCCGAACCCGTAGGGTCTACACACTTAAGGTTCGATGACGCTAGGGTTATAAAGGAAGTTTATATGTGGTTACCGAATGTTGTTCGGAGTCCTGGATGAGACCCCGGACGTCACGAGGAGTTCCGGAATGGTCCGGAGGTAAAGATTTATATATGGGAAGTCCTGTTTTGGTCACCGGAAAAGTTTCGTGTTTTTTCCGGTAACGTACTGGGACCACCGGAAGGGTCCCGGGGTCCACCAAGTGGGGCCACCAACCCTGGAGGACTGCACAGGCCAAGTGTGGGAGGGAACCAGCCCCAGGTGGGCTGGTGCGCCCCCCCCCCCCACAGGGCCCAAGGCACAGGGAAGTGGGGAAGGGGGGCAAACCCTAGGGCAGATGGGCCCTAAGGCCCACCCTAGGTGCGCCTCCCCCTCTCTCCCTTCTGGCCGCCACCAGATGCCATCTGGGGGCTGCCGCCACCCCTGGGGAGGGAACCCTAGAGGGGGCGCAGCCCCCTCCCCTCCTCCTATAAATAGTGGGGGTTTTGGGGCTGCCCAACACATGAGAACTTCTCCCTCTTGGTGCAGCCTGCCTCTCCTCCTCCTCCTCCCAGGTGCTTGGCGAAGCCCTGCAGGATTGCCACGCTCCTCCACCACCACCACGCCGTTGTGCTGCTGCTGGATGGAGTCTTCTTCAACCTCTCCCTCTCTACTTGCTGGATCAAGGCGTGGGAGACGTCACCGGGCTGCACGTGTGTTGAACGCGGAGGTGCCGTCCGTTCGGCACTAGGATCACCGGTGATTTGGATCACGGCAATACGACTCCTTCAACCCTGCTCACTTGAACGCTTCCGCTTAGCGATCTACAAGGGTATGTAGATGCACTCTCCTTCCCCTCGTTGCTGGTTTCTCCATAGTTAGATCTTGGTGACACGTAGGAAAATTTTGAATTTCTGCTACGTTCCCCAACAGTACTACCGCTGTAGACAACGGTACTGCCGCTTGAGGACCATAGGTAGCACTACCGCTCTGGCGGCAGTACTACTGCTTTCTCCTCATAGTTTCCACTTCAATTAAAACAGCAAACTCCAAGGTGAGGAAAGGAGCTGGGGGTGCAAGAAGGATGTGTACGTGTTGATTCCACCCTAGCCTTTCCTAAGCGGACCACCTCTTGATAGTATGGTGACTCCTACTACTCAAGTCCACCAAACCAAAACGAAGGAGACTACACCGTCTTCACATAAATCACAGAGGGGAAGGAATCATCTCATGCCACATAATGAATCTCTGAAATACTCAATGCATGCGATTAGTCCACAAAAGCCTTGTCGTCAATCACCAAAACTACTTAGAGAGAGATATTCCCTAACAATCTCCCCCTTTTTGGTGGACTGATGACAACACGTGATTTGCACAAGGTAATGCAATGAGATAAGGCGAAACCCAAAACTACAAAATATAGACGGGCTCCCCCTAGATGTGTGCACTTAATTCGAGGTGCCTTTGGATTGCAAAGTGCACACATTAGGATCAACACCCCCCAATATTTTGTAGTGTGATAACAATTGCAACAAAGATAAGACATATGAGCTAAGATGCAATAGAGAGACAAGTGAGCAAAGTAGACATAAGAGATAAGCATGAACTCACAGACTACTAAAGTACTTGACATACAAGGTAATAGTAAGATAAGGTAGCATATGTCTCACACCATATGATAGGGTACCAGGTCTCATGAGCACAAACCAAACCAAAGCAAATAAGAGAGTTTGAGAGAGAGAGAGAGAGAGAGAGAGAGGGAGAGAGAGAGAGAGAGAAAGACAAGCAAATAAGACACTCGCAACTCGATAATGACAAATCCCTAAACTCTCCCCCCTTTGGCATCGAGACACCAAAAGAACTGAAAGACTCCAGCATCACATCCCTGCGAGATCGTCTGCTCCTCCATCATCGGCAGGGGGCTGCTCAGTGTCTGAGTCCGTCCACAGACAGTGCTGCTGAACCCACTCCTCCTCATCTGTGATCTTGCCCTCAGAACCGATGGCAACTGTTGAACCTAACTGATGCATGAGCTCCTTGTGACGGCTCCTAGCCTTCTTCTCAGACACATGAGCCATGTACTGTCCATGAGACTCAATACAGAAAAGTTTCTTTGTTTTGCGCTTGAGCTTCTTTGCCCATGAGGGCTCCACTCCAGAGGGCTCATAATCATCATCATCACTAGCCTTTGTCTCAATGTCAGCAGCTCCAGATGGAATCCCAAACCTCGGAACTGATGTGCCCCAGTTCTCCTTCTTCCTCAGACGCTTGATCTCATGAGAGATCAACTTGCCAGTCTCCAGCACAACATTAGGATAAGTGTGCATCCAAGCCTTCTCAATAAGCAACATGAGAAAATGTGCATAGATTGGGCACTTGTGCATAGAGATAGCGGTGACAAGCTGAGACCACATAACATGAGATATATCCAAGGATTCGCCAGTGTTTTCTTCCTTCTCATGCTCGCAGAAAAGGAGCATGTCCACGAGAAAGGAGTGAACCATATCCAAGTTGACGGCGTTCTGGGAACGGGGGTCCCCATACTTGCCTGCCTGCGGCCTGCGGCGTGGGGCAAGGGGCGGCCCAGCATGGCCCATCTTCATCAGCACGAGCTCAAGACCCTCGCAAGGGGCCAAGCCTCATGGGCGGACGAGTGAAGCTTCCTCGTGCACGGCCTCGTCGGCTGGCTCGCGAGGAGAGGCGGAGAGATCAAGGCGGGTACCTCACGAGGTGCCCATGACGCAAGCCATGACGACCAAGGGCGCCAGTAGCGCCGGTCACAGTTGTCCTCCCTTTCCTCTTTGGTGCAAAGGGAGCAAGCGCAGGCGAGAGCATCAAGCAAAGGCGTCCATTTCGATGCAACAAGACATAAGACCAGCAGAACGGCAGGATGGAGGTCATCGTAGAGCCCAAGCCGGCGTCACCACCAGAGCCTTTGGCAGGCGAGGACCAACTTTAGTCAGGATAAGTGTACTAGATGTTCCCCTTCAAAATGGCCAATTGTTGGCGCCCTTGCCGCTCAATATTTGGGAAGAGGCCCAGGGCCTTTGCCTATAAATAGGACTAGCCACCACAAGGTAAAGGGATCGGAGATCGGATCCTCACCAGGAAACCAGTGAAAAGAGCGACTGAACTCCCCTTAGCAGTTCATCACACCAGCCTAGAACAGACCCTCGTGAGGCTGTTCTTCCTTGTATTGTTCATCATCAGCCCAAGAGGCAATCCACCACACCACACACTGGAGTAGGGTATTACACCACAATGGTGGCCTGAACCAGTATAAACTCTGTGTCTCTTGTGTAGCTCTTTTCATAGCTTAGATCCTAGCGAGGCGGCGGGGTGCAGGTGGTAGAAGGCTAGATCTCCGCGCGCACCCCAGAGTTCGAACCTAGAGGGTCTGCCGGAACCCAAAATCCGACATTTGGCGCGCCAGGTAGGGGTGCACCGGAATCCACCTTCTGCCGCCGCCCCGTCCGCATCGTCATCATCATGTCCGCCACTGTGCAGTAACCTCGATCCTGGCGGCTGGCCCGCCCACGCAAAAACCGCCGCAGGCAACCCCACGCCCAGTGCAGCTTGCGGTCCGCAGGGCTGCAGGGCATGGGCGGTGCGGACAGGCGGCGACAGCTCTCACAATGCGGCAGGCGCGGTCGGTGGCGAGGGCCCCCCACCACGCTGCGGCCACGGCGCCGTACACCCGACGGGAGCAGGCGAACTCGAGGGCCGCGCTCACCGTGGCCGAGAGCTGCCGCAGTGCAGGCTGCCGGAAGGCGGTCACGACGCGCCGCTAGAGCGGTGGCGAGCTCTGGCTTCGCCGCCGGAGGCTCCCTTCGCGCCTAACTCCCACCCCAGGTCCAGTGGTGGTCCGCGACGGGGGCTCCGTGCACGCCTGCGGCGGCCCCAAGCGGACTCCAAGGCCACCCTAACGCTGCCAGGCTGCCGTCGGCCAGCCAGCTGGCGCTCGCCTCCGCTATTGAAGAAGGACTCGCCACAACCTGCAGCCCCGGTGGGCCGCCGCGCTATCACCCCCAGGCGGGCACATCAAGCAGAACTACGTGGCACGCAGAGCGCTACGGCACGGCCTTCGGGATAGCGACCCCAGAAGAGTACGTTCCGCACATGATGGACCAAGGGTGCACACATGAGGACGAACAAGGCTCGCTCCTCGGCCCAAGCTGGGGAGACGAGACGCCAGAAGCTGAACTCTTCCAGGAGCCCCAAGAAGGCCCCGTCGGCTACGCTGGAAACAACGAGTATCAGGTCCCACTAATTCCTCAGGAGCAGGCATACGCCAACCATGGATCGCAGGAGGTGCAGGTCACGACAACGGGCGGCTGCCCCACTCCCGCAGCTTCCTACCCCTCAGGAGGAGGGCGCCGGGGGCTGCAGGAGAGGGGCCAAGATCCGACATCACCACCGCGGCGTTCGGAGCAAGGCGTCCTCAGGAGGTAGGCCCTCTGCCGGGGAGGTGCCCCAGAGCTTGCCCCTGGAAGAGGACCTGTGGTCGTCGGGGGAACCGCTGGCGATCACTCTACCCCAGCGGCGTCCTGGTATCTGGTCGTTGTCGGTGGCACTAGAGTCTTGGCGCAAAGGCGGGGCCCTAAATGCAGCGATATGAAGCAAGGCCGGTACACTGTGAAGAAGGCCCAAAGGCGTATGAAGCTTCGCCGCCTGCGTGACACTCTCACGTAATAATGAGTGGGGTTGTACACGCCCCGGAGTCTCAGGGGTGCCGGCCTCAGGCCCTGGGGCTCCCTCCCACGCCCAGTGGCAGCACTTAGCTCCGCGCTGGTGAGAAGACGTCCAAGACTAGACTAGGTGCCGGACGCGGCCTTTTTTCTGCTTTCGTTGCTTTTCCCCCTTGGTTGTCATTTTCCCCCGTTGAATTTAAGTTGGATTTGAGCTCGAAGATTTGCGTGTGTTCGGGGAAGGGGTGTTTAGTCTCGTTCGAGCAATCTCTCGCGTTCCGGTTACCTCTTTGCCTCAGCTGCCTCCCCTCGTGAGCCCCTTGCGAGTCGGGCCAGGCCTAGCTTGCGTGCAGCCCAGACTGTCGTCGCCGCGCCCTCTCAGGAGGTTTTCATTACAGGTTCGATAGGCTCGCTCAGGAGACGCTCGAGACACCACAGCCCTCCGCAGGCTGACTCGAGGCCCATGCGCGTCGAAGGTAAACAAGCCGACCAGCTCGTCGCAAAATCAGCCGCTTGGCACAGGCGTACGAGTGATATTGCATCTACTGATACGCAGAATACGAGTTTTTACATGAGGGGCTCCCCCTCCCAAAATGCTCTTACAATCTTCAGGGCAAGGCCCGAACTCTATCTGAGCAGGGTAAGGAAGCAGGGACAACACGTGGTTAGTCGGATAAATCCCCCAATGCATCCTCGGGTGCGCCTCCTGAATCATCGCTGGCGTCGCTGGCCCCGCCATCGTCCTCCGCGTCGCCGGCAGCGGCGCTAGGGCCGTTCACCACGTCACCTTCATCAGCAGCCACGACCACGTTGTCGTTATTAGAAGCGAAGGCCCTGACAAGGGCATCCACGTTGACTTCCACCCAGCATGCCAGGTTTCCCCGGATGGCCTGGGGTACTGGGGCGATGGCGGCGTCAAAGTCGAAGTTGGGGAACATGTTCTGAAGGTGGCTGAAGACACGAGAGAAGGCGCGTCCGAGCAGGGCGCGGCTCCTCTCCTCCACCAGCCTGTTGGCACCGACCGACCGCACCTCCAGCTGCGTCACCACATTGGTGAAGAACTGAAGATTGCCAGCATAGTTGACTGCATGGGGCTGGTCAACAGTCGCCTTGCAGATGTTACCCAAGGCCGCGTTGGCTCTCTCCCGGAGCCTGGCGAGCATGGGGCCATGCTCGTGCTCCAGAATCCGCCGCTGGCATATCTCGTCCTCGTTCTGCTGCGCAACAGCCTCATCCTCGTCCACCCGCTGGCGGAGAAGGAGCGCCTCGGCGCGGGAGGTAGTCAGTTCCTCCTGCGCTACATCGAGGGCGGCCCGAGAAGCGTCGGCCCGCCGTGCCGCTTCCTCCAGCTTGGCCCTCAGGGCGGCGGTCCTGCCTTCAGCCTCGACCTGGATCAACCCCAGCCTCTCCTCAAACTCGCGCTCAAGGTTCAAGCGGGCCGTCGTCACCCCGCGTTCAACCTCTTCCAGGACTCGGGCCTCGCGCACAGCAACGTCATCCTCCGCCTGTGTCACCAGGCGCTCTCTCGTCTCCAGACGTTCAAGATCACGTGCGCGCTCAGCAGCTTCCAGCGTCAGTGCCTCCTCACGCCTCAGGAGCTCTGCCTGGTCGACCGAAGCCACCTTCATCGACGCAAGGGCCGTCTCCCGCAGCTCCACCTGCTGCTCCAGGGAGTGGCACCGGGCAAGGAGTTCCCGCGACCGCTCATCCACCGCCTCACGCCGCCGATCAGCCTCTCGGGCCTCCTCGACGGCCCGGGAACGGGCCTCCCGAGAGGCCGCCAGCAACGCCTCAGCCTCCTCATTGTCGAGGTCACGCTGGTGGCGCGCAAGGGCAACGGCCGCCTCTAGCTTGCGCCTCTCTTCAGCCAGGCGCAGGCCCTCAGCCTCAAGGCGCGCGTCTTCATCATCAAGCTCTTCACCAAGCTGGCTCACCGCGTCAGCCGCCCTTCGGAGAAACTCTTGGCAAAGAGCGCGACGCCTCCGGGCGCGCTCGAGCACGTCTTCTGCGTCCTCATCCGCCCCAAGTAAGCGCTGGGGCAATGAATCAGCACTCCCCCTCTGGGCAGGGGGCTGGGGGCTGGCGCCCTGGTGATGGCCGAACACGCCTCGCCAAAAGCCCGGCCAGGAGCCAGCCCCTCCCCAAATGAAGAGCGTAGGGCCGACCTCAGCCAATCGCCATCCATGATCAGACGCGAGGCCCAAGGCAGGCTGGCTATGCCCCGAGAAGGCTCGCGAAGGAGGGTCGCAAGGCGCGCAGGGCCGCGGTGCACTACAGGATGGCTCACCTCTCTGGCCGGCCTCACCACGAGGGCTCTGCTGGAACTCGGAGTGCTCGAAGACGGTGGAGAGGGCGGAGCCTGGGGGGATGGCTCCTCAGCCATCTCCGTGAGCTCGGCAGGAAGGGCCCTGCAGAGCAAGGATCAGCCAAAGCAACGGGAGGATCAGGAGCTAGGAAAGGGGAAGGCTTACTCATCAATGGCGAAATACTTCTGGCGCTTCAGCAGGCGGTAAGGGTAATCGTCACCCAAGGCCTCCCTTTTCCTTCGGAGGGCCTCGAAGTCCACGCAGAAGCGACCCAGGAGTTGAGCGCAGGGGTCAGCCTGCGACGAGGAAGAAGCGTCAAGATGCCCAGCGTCTGGTGCGTCGTCCTGATGCACGCCGCCGGTCGCCTCACCAAGAAGGATAGCTGGGGCCCCAGGGGCCTCAACCACAGGCGCCGTGGGCAGCGGCTCAGCGCCTCCAGCCGCAGCAGTACGGGCCTCAGGAGCTGCCCCCTCAGGAGTGCCGCCTGGCGACGTCACTCCGGCGGGGGCCCCCTCAGCCTCCGGCGGCCCATGCCTCCCTGCTCCGCCACTCGAGGAAGGACCACTGTGGGCGACTGGGAGGGCAGTCACCATCACTGGGTTCTTGCGAGGACCCCTGAGGCCGGCGGGGCGCAGCCCCCAATCGTCGAAGCCGGGAATCTGCTTCACAAAGTCGCCCCTGTTCAAGCAAAGGTACAGCAAAGCCCCTCCATGCCGGATGCTGCCGGGGGGAGGGTCCCCAGTCAAGACCAGGAGCACCTTCCTCAGTGCTTCGGGCGTCAGGTCCTCCTCCTGGAGCCTCATGCGATCTTCACGCCCGCTGAAGGACCACATCCAGCGGGAGTGGCGCTGGAGAGGAGCAATGCGCGTATCAGGAACTCCTTCACCACCTTGGGCGCTGTCACACCGAGCGCCCTCAAGAGAGTGAAGCGATGCCAGACAAAGATGAGCCGGGGGCTCGTGAGCGTCTCCTGGCCCCAGCCTGAATTGGGGACAGCAGGCGACTTTGGCTCCGAAAGCAGGGGGCTGGGCACCCCTACGTCCACGTACAGCCACCACTCGCGTAACCCAGGCGCGGACGGAGGAAGGCTGAAATCAGGCTGACTCGAGGCCCACGCGGGTCGAAGGTAAACAAGCCGACCAGCTCGTCGCAAAATCAGCCGCTTGGCGCAGGCGTACGAGTGATATTGCATCTACTGATACGCTGAATACGAGTTTTTACATGAGGGGCTCCCCCTCCCAAAATGCTCTTACAATCTTCAGGGCAAGGCTTGAAATCTATCTGCGTAGGGTAAGGAAGCAGGGACAACACGCGGTCAGTCAGATAAATCCCCCAATGCATCCTCGGGGGCGCCTCCTGAATCATCGCTGGCGTCGCTGGCCTCGCCATCGTCCTCCGCGTCGCCGGCAGCGGCGCCAGGTCCTTTCACCACGTCACCTTCATCAGCAGCCACGACCGCGTTGTCGTTATCAGAAGTGAAGGCCCTGACAAGGGCATCCACGTTGTCTTCCACCCAGCGCGCCAGGTCACCCCGGATGGCCTGGGGTACTGGAGCGATGGCGGCGTCAAAGTCAAAGTTGGGGAACATGTTCTGAAGGTGGCTGAAGACACGAGAGAAGGCGCGTCCAAGCAGGGAGCGGCTCCTCTCCTCCACCAGCCTGTTGGCACCGACCGACCGCGCCTCCAGCTGCGTCACCACGTTGGTGAAGAACTGAAGATTACCAATGCAAAACCTTATCATTTTCTACTGTAACTGTCGGATTTCGGGTTCCGGCAGACCCTCTAGATTCGAACACTAGGTTGCGTGCGGAGTTTCGCCCTCTGCCTACCTGCACCTCACCGCATCGCTATGATCTAAGCAATCAAAGGAACAACACAAGAGACACAGAGTTTATACTGGTTCGGGCCACCATTGTGGTGTAATACCCTACTCCAGTGTGTGGTGTGGTGGATTGCCTCTTGGGCTGATGATGAACAATACAAGGAAGAACAGCCTCGCGAGGGTCCTGTTTCTGGCTGGTGCGATGAACTACTAGGGGAGTTCATCGCCTTCGATCGATGCCCCTACCCAGGGAGTGGCTAGTCCTATTTATAGGCAAAGGCCCTGGGCCTCTTCCCAAATATTGAGCGGGAAGGGCGCCAACAATTGGCCATTTTGAAGGGGAACATCTAGTACACTTATCCTGACTAAAGTTGGTCCTCGCCTGCCAAAGGCTCCGGTGTGACGCCGGCTTGGGCTCCATGGTGACCTCCATCCTGCCGTTCTGCTGGTCTTGGTCTTGTTGCACCGAAATGGCTTCCTTTGCTTGATACTCTCGCCTGCGCTTCCTCCCTTTGCACCAAAGAGGAAAGGGAGGACACTACATGGGCTGGCGCCCGCCTGGCGCCCTTGGTCGTCATGGCTTGCGTCATGGGCACCTCGTGAGGTACCCCGCCTTGATCTCTCCGCCTCCTCGCGAGCCAGCCTGACGAGGCCGCTCCTGAGGAAGCCTCCTGTCGTCCGCCCCGCGAGGCTTGGCCCCTCGCGAGGGTCTTGAGCTCGTGCTGATGAAGATGGGCCATGCTGGGCCGCCCCTTGAGCCACGCCGCAAGCCGCAGGCAGGCAAGTCTGGGGACCCCTGCTCCTGCAACACCGACAGAGCTCCTGGGCCCAAGGCGATCCGGACTTGGCCGAGCAGAGGCGAAGGGCAAGTGCGGGCGGAAGGGCCCCTAACAGCTCATGCGGCCTCGAAAGCGCCAAGGTGGCGGTTGGTTGGACGTGGGTGCCTCAGCAACTGCATGAATCGACAAAAGAGCGGCATCTGCCTAGACTTGGCTTCCCTTGCTTCCTCCGGTCATTGCCCAGATCCCCTTTCTTGCACCCTTCCTTTCTGCCGGCGAAATCTTCAGATCTACTTCGACCGTGCGCCCTAGCAAGACATGGCGCCTCGCCAGACCCCGGCTGAATCTTGGTACTCGCCCGCCTTGGACTCGCCGAACTTGTCGGAGGTGTGCCTTGCCCGGATGCGCCGGATGATGGCGGCGCAAGGCATCGACGGGGCGGAGGTGTTCAATGCCGGCTCCGCCCTTCCTGAGGCCCGAGGGAGCACCTTATATCTGCTCTTCGTAAGGGCCATTGCTGCCGGTCTGGTGCCTCCCTTTTTTGAATTTTTCTTCTCTGCCCTCCGCCATTACTACCTGCAAGCTCTGCATCTCGACCCCAACTCCGTTCTCCTTCTGGCGATCTTCGCCTACTATTGTGAGGCTCACGTCGGAGTGCAGCCCTCAGTGGCCTTGTTGCGCCACTACTTCTCCCTCCGGACCTCTCGTCGTGCCGTCTCCGCTTGCGCGAGCTTTGTCGCGTATGGCGGCTCCAATGCCATCTCAAAGCCTGGGAAGAGGATTGAGGGTTTCAAGAGCAAGTGGGTCATGGTAGATGCTGGGCGCATCCACCCTCGGCTGATTTTGCCCACGGAGCAGCCCACGAGCTTCGATGATTGGTCTCACGCGGAACTCGTGGACCCCCGCGCGAAGCCGGTGTTGGAGAAGATGGACGCAGATCTGAGGCCGGGCAACATGGCGGCGGCGAAGCTGACTGGTGCGTCGCTCCTGAGGGAGTTCCTGGAGCACCAGGTGGCCCCGCTTCGTAAGTAATCGCTTCCGCTGTGGAGGCCCCGCCTGAGCCCCGCAGTCTTGGCCGACGAAGACCTGGCCGCGGTCCTCCAATCTTTGGTCGGAGGAGACGTGGCGAGGCTGGAGGGCGCCCCTGTGCCCCTGTTTCTTCGAAATGATTGGGAGAAGGTGGTGGATTCCATGCCCGTCTTCAATGGGGACGGGCCCGTGCCCACGGAGGCTCCTGAGGACCCGGCGGCCGAGGCGACGGTGAACGTGTCCTCTGGCGACTCCAGCGAAGAGGAGGAAGAAGAGGAGCGGGAAGGTGGGCCTGACTCCGAGGCTACCGACGGGGAGTCGAGAGCGCCCCTCCCCCGGCGCAGGTCTCGCGCTCTCCGCCTCCTGCCGAGCGATGACGAGGATGACGGCGAGCGAGGCGGCGAGAGCTCGCCCCCGATCCGGAGGAAGGACATGACTAGGCTGGTCCCCCTCGAGTCTGCCCCGTCTCCGAGGCGATCCGCAGACGTGCCTCCTGCTTCCGAGCCTCTCGAGGTTGATCCAAGCAGTCGGCTCTCGGGCTTCAAGTACGGCCGGAGGTTGCTCGAGCTCGCGAGCGGCGACCAGTAAGTGCTTGATTCTTGTTTTATTCCTTGCTTTGTCGTTGAGGCTTGATGTCTGTATCTCTTGGCTAGGCTGGCGCCTGCGGCGAAGAAACTGAAGGGGGCTCCTGAGGCTCCGTCCGGGGCAGTGCCTCTGCCCACGAAAGGAGGTGGCTGCAAGGCACAGGCCTCTCCTACCCGGTCGTCCTCGCGAGGCCTGGTGGAGCTGGCTGGGGCGAGCTCAGCCCCCATGGCCCAAGGGACTCCTGAGGTGTCCTTGCCTGATGCCATCGCCACAAATGTGTTGGGGAACGTAGTAATTTCAAAAATTTCCTACGCACACGCAAGATCATGGTGATGCATAGCAACGAGAGGGGAGAGTGTATGTCCACGCACTGTGAGACCGTAGAAGCGAAGCGTTATAACAACGCGGTTGATGTAGTCGCACGCCTTCACGATCCGACCGATCCAAGTACCGAACGACGGCACCTCCGAAGTTCTGCACATCGCTCAGCTCGATGACGATCCCCGGACTCCGATCCAGCAAAGTGTCGGGGATGAGTTCCGTCAGCACGACGGCGTGGTGACGATGATGATGCTCCACCGACGCAGGGCTTCGCCTAAGCTCCGCGACGATATGACTTCTCCGGCGCAGGGCTTCGCTTAAGCTCCGCGACGATATGACCGAAGTGGAATATGGTGGAGGGGGGCACCGCACACGGCTAAGGAACGATCCGTAGATCAACTTGTGTGTCCATGGGGTGCCCCTGCCCCGTGATATAAAGGAGGGAGGGAGGAGGAGGCCGGCCCCTAGGAGGGCGCGCCATGGGGAGTCCTACTCCCACCGGGAGTAGGATTCCCCTTTCCTAGTCCAACTAGGAGTCCTTCCATATATTAGGAGTAGGAGACAAGGAAGGGGAAGAGAGAAGGAAGGAAGGAGGGGTGCGGCCCTCCCCTAGTCCAATTCGGACTAGGCCATGGGCGCGCGCCGGCCCTAGGCAGCCCCTCTCTCTTTCCCGCAGGGCCCAATAAGGCCCAATACTTCTCCCCGGCGAATTCCCGTAACTCTCCGGTACTCAAAAATACCGAATCATTCGAACCTTTCCGAACTCCGAATATAGTCGTCCAATATATCGATCTTTACGTCTCGACCATTTCGAGACTCCTCGTCATGTCCCCGATCTCATCCGGACTCCGAACTCCTTCGGTACATCAAAACTCATAAACTCATAATATAAGCACATCGAAACCTTAAGCGTGCGGACCCTACGGGTTCGAGAACTATGTAGACATGACCTAGAACTATTCTCGGTCAATAACCAATAGCGGGACCTGGATGCCCATATTGGCTCCTACATATTCTACGAAGATCTTTATCGGTCAAACCGCATAACAACATACGTTGTTCCCTTTGTCATCGGTATGTTACTTGCCCGAGATTCGATCGCCGGTATCCAATACCTAGTTCAATCTCGCCACCGCAAGTCTCTTTACTCGCTCAGTAATGCATCATCCCGTAACCAACTCATTGGTCACATTGCTTGCAAGGCTTATAATGATGTGCATTACCGAGAGGGCCCAGAGATACCTCTCCGACAATCGGAGTGACAAAACCTAATCTCGAAATACGCCAACCCAACATGTACCTTTGGAAACACCTGTAGTACTCCTTTATAATCACCCGATTACGTTGTGACGCTTGGTAGCACCCAAAGTGTTCCTCCGGTAAACGGGAGTTGCATAATCTCATAGTTATAGAACATGTATAAGTCATGAAGAAAGCAATAGCAACATACTAAACGATCAAGTGCTAGGCTAACGGAATGGGTCATGTCAATCAGATCATTCTCCTAATGATGTGATCCTGCTAATCAAATGACAACTCATGTCTATGGTTAGGAAACATAACCATCTTTGATTAACGAGCTAGTCAAATAGAAGGCATACTAGTGACACTCTGTTTGTCTATGTATTCACACATGTATTATGTTTCCGGTTAATACAATTCTAGCATGAATAATAAACATTTATCATGATATAAGGAAATAAATAATAACTTTATTATTGCCTCTAGGGCATATTTCCTTCAGTCTCCCACTTGCACTAGAGTCAATAATCTAGTTCACATCGCCATGTGATTTAACATCAATAGTTCACATCTATATGTGGTTAACACCCATAGTTCACATCGACATGTGACCAACACCCAAAGGGTTTACTAGAGTCAGTAATCTAGCTCACATCGCTATGTGATTAACACCCAAAGAGTACTAGGTGTGATCATGTTTTGTTTGTGAGAGAAGTTTAGTCAACGGGTCTGCCACATTCAGATCCGTATGTATTTTGCAAATTTCTATGTCTACAATGCTCTGCACGGAGCTACTCTAGCTAATTGCTCCCACTTTCAATATGTATCTAGATTGAGACTCGGAGTCATCTAGATTAGTGTTTAAAACTTGCATCGACGTAACCCTTTTACCTAACCTTTTCACTTCCATAATCGAGAAACACATCCTTATTCTACTAAGGATAATTTTGACCGCTGTCCATTGATCTACTCCTAGATCACTATTGCACTCTCTTGCCAAGCTTAGTGGTAGGGTATGCAATAGATCTGGTACACAGTATGACATACTTTATAGAACCTATGGCTGATGCATAGGGAATGACTTTCATTCTCTTTCTATCTTCTGCCGTGGTCGGGTTTTGAGTCTTACTCAATCTCACACCTTGTAACACAGGTAAGAACTCTTTCTTTGACTGTTCCATTTTGAACTACTTCAAAATCTTGTCAAGGTATGTATTCATTGAAAAAACTTATCAAGCATCTTGATCTATCTCTATAGATCTCGATGCTCAATATGTAAGCAGCTTCACCGAGGTCTTTCTTTGAAAAAACTCCTTTCAAACACTCCTTTATGCTTTGCAGAATAATTCTACATTATTTCCGATCAACAATATGTCATTCACATATACTTTATCAGAAAGGCTGTAGTGCTCCCACTCACTTTCTTGTAAATACAAGCCTTTCCAAAAGTCTGTATAAAATCATATGCTTTGATCAACACATCAAAGCGTATATTCCAACTCCGAGATGCTTGTACCAGTCCATTGATGGATCGCTGGAGCTTGCACATTTTGTTAGCTCCTTTAGGATTGACAAAACCTTCTCGTTGCATCATATACAACTCTTCTTTAATAAATCCATTAAAGAATGTAGTTTTGACATCCATTTGCCAGATTTCATAAAATGTGGCAATTGCTAACATGATTCGGACAGACTTAAGTATCGCCACAGCTTGAGAAAATCTTATTGTAGTCAACACCTTGAACTTGTCGAAAACCTTTTGTGACAAGTCGAGCTTTGTAGATAGTAACACTACTATCGATTGTCCGTCTTCCTCTTGAAGATCCATTTATTTAACATGGCTTGCTGATAATCGAGAAAGTCAATCAAAGTCCATACTTTTGTTCTCATACATGGATCATATCTCAGATTTTATGGCCTAAAGACATTTCGAGGAATCTGGGCTCATCATCGCTTCCTCATAGTTCGTAGGTTCATCATGGTCTAGTAACATGACTTCCGTAATATGATTACCGTACTACTCTGGTGTGGATCTTACTCTGGAAGACCTACGAGGTTTGGTAGCAACTTGATCTGAAGTTTTATGATCATCATCACTAACTTCCTCACTAATTGGTGTAGGAATCACTGGAACTGATTTCCGTGATGAAATACTTTCCAATTCGGGAGAAGGTACAAATTACCTTATCAAGCTCCACTTTCCTCCCACTCACTTCTTTCGAGAGGAACTCCTTCTCTAGAAAGGATCCATTTATAAGCAACGAATGTTTTTGCCTTCGGATCTGTGATAGAAGGTATACCCAACAATTTCCTTTGGGTATTCTATGAAGACGCACTTCTCCGATTTGGGTTTGAGCTTATCAGGATGAAACTTTTTCACATAAGCATCACAACTTCCAAACTTTAAGAAACGCATGACTTAGGTTTACTGTTAAACCATAGTTCATACGATGTCGCCTCAACGGATTTAGACGGTGCCCTATTAAACGTGAATGCAGCTGTCTCTAATGCATAACCCCAAAACTATAACGGTAAATCGGTAAGAAACATCTTAGATCGCACCATATCTAGTAAAGTGCGATTACGACGTTCGGACACACCATTGCGCTGTGGTGTTCGGAGGCGTGAGTTGCGAAACTATTCCGCATTGTTTCAAATGTAGACCAAACTCGTAACTCAAATATTCGCCTCCACGATCAGATCGTGAGAAACTTTATTTTCTTATTACGATGATTTTCAACTTCACTCTGAAATTCTTTGAACTTTTCAAATGTTTCAGACTTATGTTTCATCAAGTAGATATACCCATATCCGCTCAAATCATCTTGTGAAGGTCAGAAAATAACGATACTTGCCACGAGCATCAACACTCATTGAATCGCATACATCGGTATGTATTATTTCCAATAAGTCAAGGTAGCTTGTTCCATTGTTAGGAGAACGGAGTTTTAGTCATCTTGCCCAAAAGGCACGGTTCGCAAGCATCAAATGATTCATAATCAAGTGATTCCAAAAGTCCATCGGCATGGAGTTTTCTTCAAGCGCTTTTACACCAATATGACCTAAGCGGCGGTGCCACAAATAAGTTGCACTATCATTATTAACTTTGCATCTTTTGGTTTCAATATTTTGAATATGTGTATCACTATGATCGAGATCCAATGAACCATTTTCATTGGGTGTGTAACCATATAAGGTTTTATTCATGTAACCAGAACAACAATTTATTCTCTTACTTAAATGAATAACCGTATTGCAATAAACATGATCAAATCATATTTATGCTCAACACCAAATAACACTTATTTAGGTTCCACACTAATCACGAAAGTATAGGGAGTGTGCGATGATGATCATATCAATCTTGGAACCACTTCCAACTCTCATCGTCATTTCACCCTTAACTAGTCTCTGTTCATTCTGCAACTCCTTTTCGAGTTACTAATCTTAGCAACCGAACTAGTACCAAATCTTGAGGGGTTGCTATGAACACTAGTAAAGTACACATCAATAACATGTATATCAAATATACTTATGTTCACTTTGCCATCCTTCTTATCCACCAATCACTTGGGGTAGTTCCGCTTCTAGTGACCAGTTCCATTGCAGCAAAAGCACTTAGTCTCAGGCTTAGGTCCAGACTTGGGCTTCTTCACTCGAGCAGCAACTTGCTTGCCGTTCTTCTTGAAGTTCCCCTTCTTCCCTTTGCCCTTTTCCTTGAGACTAGTGGTCTTGTCAATCATCAACACTTGATGCTCTTTCTTGATTTCTACCTTCGCCGATTTCAACATCACGAAGAGCTCGGGAATCGTTTTCGTCATCCCTTGCATACTATAGTTCATCACGAAGTTCTAGTAACTTAGTGTTGGTGACTAGAGAATTCTGTCAATCACTATCTTATCTGGAAGATTAACTCCCACTTGATTCAAGCGATTGAAGTACCTGCATAATGCGAGAACATGCTCACTAGTTGAGCGATTCTCTTCTATCTTTTAGCTATAGAACTTGTTGGAGATTTCATATCTCTTAACTCGGGTATTTGCTTGAAATATTAACTTCAATTCCTGGAACATCTCATATGGTCCATGACGTTCAAAACGTCTTTGAAGTCCCGATTCTAAGCCGTTTAAGCATGGTGCACTAAACTATCAAGTAGTCATCATATTGAGCTAGCCAAACGTTCATAACGTCTACATTTGCTCCTGCAATAGGTCTGTCACCTAGCGGTGCATTAAGGACATAATTCTTCTGTGCAGCAATGAGGATAAACCTCAGATCACGGATCCAATCCACATCATTGCTACTAACATTTTTCAATACAATTTTCTCTAGGAACACATATAAAAACATAGGGAAGCAACAACGTGAGCTATTGATCTAGAACATAATTTGCAAAATACTACCAGGACTAAGTTCATGATAAATTAAAGTTCAATTAATCATATTACTTAAGAACTCCCACTTAGATAGACATCTCTCTAGTCATCTAAGTGATCACGTGATCCAAATCAACTAAACCATAACCGATCATCACGTGAGATGCAGTAGTTTTCAATGGTGAACATCTTATGTTGATCATATCTACTATATGATTCACGCTCGACCTTTCGGTCTCCGTGTTCCGAGGCCATATACGCATATGCTAGGCTCGTCAAGTATAACCTGAGTATTCTGCGTGTGCAAAACTGGCTTGCACCCGTTGTAGATGGACGAGAGCTTATCACACCCGATCATCACGTGGTGTCCGGGCACGCATTTAACTTTGGCAACGGTGCATACTCGGGGAGAACACTTCTTGATAATTAGTGAGAGATCATCTTATAATGCTACCGTCAAGCCAAACAGAATAAGATGTATAACAGATAAACATCATATGCAATCAAAATATGTGACATGATATGGCCATGATCATCTTGCGCCTTTGATCTCCATCTCCAAAGTCTTGTCATGATCTTTATCGTTACCGCACGCGACACCATGATCTTCATCATCTTGATCTATATCAATGTGTCGTCACTTGGTCGTCTCGCCAACTATTGCTTTTGCAACTATTGCTATCGCATAGCGATAAAGTAAAGCAATTATTTGGCACTTGCATCTTATGCAAGAAAGAGACAACCATAGGGCTTACGCCGATTGCCGATAACTTCAACAAAACATGATCATCTTATACAACAACTTATATCTCATCACGTCTTGACCATATCACATCACAACATGCCCTGCAAAAACAAGTTAGACGCCCTCTACTTTGTTGTTGCAAATTTTACGTGGCTTCTACGGGCTTAGCAAGAACCGTTCTCACCTACGCATCAAAACCACAACGATAGTTTGTCAAATAGACTCTGTTTTAACCTTCGTAAGGACCGGGCGTAGTCACACTCGGTTCAACTAAAGTGAGAGAGACAGACACCCGCCAGCCACCTTTAAGCACGAGTGCTCAGAACAGTGAAACCAGTCTCGCAAGCTGCACGCGTAATGTGGGTCCGGGACGCTTCATCTCACAATACCGCTGAACCAAAGTATGACATGCTGGTAGGCAGTATGACTTGTATCGCCCACAACTCACTTGTGTTCTACTCGTGCAAAACATCAAACCATAAAACCAGGCTCGGATGCCACTGTTGGGGAACGTAGTAATTTCAAAAAATTTCCTACGCACACGCAAGATCATGGTGATGCATAGCAACGAGAGGGAGAGTGTATGTCCACGCACCCTCGTGAGACCGTGAAGCGGAAGCGTTATAACAACGCGGTTGATGTAGTCGCACGCGTCTTCACGATCCGACCGATCCAAGTACCGAACGTCACGGCACCTCCGAGTTCTGCACATCGCTCATTTCGATGGCGATCCCGGACTCCGATCCAAAGCAAAGTGTCGAGGATGAGTTCCGTCGACGACGGCGTGGTGGACGATGATGATGCTCCACCGACGCAGGGCTTCGCCCTAAGCTCCGCGACGATATGACTTCTCCGGCGCAGGGCTTCGCCTAAGCTCATGACGATATGACCGAAGTGGAATATGGTGGAGGGGGCACCGACACGGCTAAGGAACGATCCGTAGATCAACTTGTGTGTCCATGGGGTGCCCCCCTCAGAGATATAAAGGAGGGAGGGAGGAGGAGGCCGGCCCTAGGAGGGCGCGCCATGGGGAGTCCTACTCCCACCGGGAGTAGGATTCCCTTTCCCTAGTCCAACTAGGAGTCCTTCCATATATTAGGAGTAGGAGACAAGGAAGGGAAGAGAGAGGGAAGGAAGGAGGGGTGCGGCCTCCCCTAGTCCAATTCGGACTAGGCCATGGGCGGCGCTGCCTGCCCTAGGCAGCCCTCTCTCTTTCCCTTGAGGCCCAATAAGGCCCAATACTTCTCCCCGGCGAATTCCCGTAACTCTCCGGTACTCCGAAAAATAACCGAATCATTCGGAACCTTTCCGAACTCCGAATATAGTCGTCCAATATATCGATCTTTACGTACCATTTCGAGACTCCTCGTCATGTCCCCGATCTCATCCGGGACTCCGAACTCCTTCGGTACATCAAAACTCATAAACTCATAATATAACTGTCATCGAAACCTTAAGCGTGCGGACCCTACGGGTTCGAGAACTATGTAGACATGACCTAGAACTATTCTCGGTCAATAACCAATAGCGGGACCTGGATGCCCATATTGGCTCCTACATATTCTCTGAAGATCTTTATCGGTCAAACCGCATAACAACATACGTTGTTCCCTTTGTCATCGGTATGTTACTTGCCCGAGATTCGATCGTCGGTATCCAATACCTAGTTCAATCTCGCCACCGGCAAGTCTCTTTACTCGCTCTGTAATGCATCATCCCGTAACCAACTCATTGGTCACATTGCTTGCAAGGCTTATAATGATGTGCATTACCGAGAGGGCCCAGAGAGATACCTCTCCAGAGCAATCGGAGTGACAAAACCTAATCTCGAAATACGCCAACCCAACATGTACCTTTGGAAACACCTGTAGTACTCCTTTATAATCACCCGATTACGTTGTGACGCTTTGGTAGCACCAAAGTGTTCCTCCGGTAAACGGGAGTTGCATAATCTCATAGTTACAGGAACATGTATAAGTCATGAAGAAAGCAATAGCAACATACTAAACGATCAAGTGCTAGGCTAACGGAATGGGTCATGTCAATCAGATCATTCTCCTAATGATGTGATCCCGTTAATCAAATGACAACTCATGTCTATGGTTAGGAAACATAACCATCTTTGATTAACGAGCTAGTCAAGTAGAGGCATACTAGTGACACTCTGTTTGTCTTTGTATTCACACATGTATTATGTTTCCGGTTAATACAATTCTAGCATGAATAATAAACATTTATCATGATATAAGGAAATAAATAATAACTTTATTATTGCCTCTAGGGCATATTTCCTTCAAAATGTTGGGGCGCAGCAGGTCCTGCCTCAGGATGCTGTGGTTACGATGCCGTCCTCTCCTCCTACTCCACCAACTGCTGTCTCTCCGACTCCTTCCACTGCCTCGATCAAGGCCGCTGCTTAATCGGACTGCAAAAGAAGATCTCCTCGGCGCCGACACTCGCTTGGTGGCCGGGCGCTTGGAGTAGGCTTCTGGCTGGATTCGCTCTGACGCTTCAATTCCAGCGGCGCTGGTTCAGGCCTCGACGGCATGCGACGAGGAGAAGCAGGCCGTCCTCGGGGCGAAGGCCGCTCGAGACGCCGCCTTGGGAGAGGCGGCTGATGCCCTAGGTCGCTGCAAGGCGCTGGAGAGCGAACTGCAGGGCCTGCGGGACCAGCTTGCCGAGGAGGTCCGCATCCGCCAAGAGAAGGAAGAAGACCTGAAGGCTTGCGAGGCGGCCATCAAGGACCGAGACGCCAAGCTTAACAAGCGCCGTGACCGCCTGGGCGCACTGGAGCAGGAGTTGGAGGCGTGGAAGGCCGAGCTGGACGGCAAGGCGCGGGTCCTTGCCGAGGACCGCGAGGCCTTCACGGAGACGGAGGTGAAGGTTCGCGGCTTGCTGAAGTCGCTCTATGACAGCGGCCTGGAAAGCCCGCTGGCCGGCGCCGAGGACGGCCCCGCCAGGCTGCTCCCCTTCATGGTCCGTGCTCTTGAAGATGTCACCCTTGGCCTTGGCCCTACGGCTGAGGCCGAGGTGCGCGTCCTGTCTTCTGCAGCGCTGACGCGGGTCCTTACCCATGTCTACCTTCGCGACCCCAATGTCGACCTGGACAGCCTGCTGAAGCCAGCGAGCGGCGAGCTTGCCGCTGCTGAGGCCGTGAAGGGTCGTGCGGAGGCTCTGCTGTCGAAGTTCCGGGCCTTCAGCACCAAGCCGAAGCGAGGCGCTGCCGGTCCTGTGGCTCCACGAGGCGAACCCGCTCCGCACAGCTCCGCTGCCAACAAATGACTCCGTCGTGGTCCTATCCTGCTTTCAGTTTCTGCAACATGCATCATGCCTCAGGGAGGCGTTTAAACTTGTGTTTGGCGTCGTGATAACAATTATGGACTGTTAAGGCCCAGTGCTAGGCGCAACCCGCCTTGAGGTAGGGCCCCGTGAGTCCTGCGCTGGCTCACGGGTGCCTAGATACACCTTCTCATGCCCTACCATGCCGGCCACGTGTCGCATGGGTCAGCATGCCCCGGGGCTCCTCCCGAGGGGAGCCCCTCCCACGCACTGGAAGCACCATGCTCTGCTGGCTGACAACACCGCCGAGGAGCGGCCATGTCTGCATACACATCTGGAAGCGCTTATGCTCTACCGGTGATAAACAACTGAGGGTGGCCCCCGGCCGCATCAACCTCAGGGAGCCCCGAGCTCAGTGTCTGGCCTCATCGCAACGTCTCCCCTCGGGAGTGCCGCGCGAGGGGGCTGGGCACGGGGGCTGCGCCTGGGTCACGCCCAGACGTACGCCACCCAGCCAGGCCCCTCGGGCCTGGTTCATCGCGCTTTTCTCCCCGACTCCTAAGCATCGCGACTCAGGAGCCTAAGTGGTCACGTAGCCCCTCACTCCTTAGTTTCGAAAGGCTAACGGCGGTTGAGGTATGCGCGGGGCCAGGCTCTGCAGACGTAGAATGGTAGATTCACCCACACATCCCACCTACCTACTTGTTGTTCGTGCACCAAGGGGGACTCCTGAGCATCGCGACTCCGGAGCCTAACTTGTCACGTAGCCCCTCACTCCTTGGTCCCGGCCCCGGTTTCCTGGCCGGGCTAACGGCGGCTGAGGTATGCGCGGGGCCGGGCTCTGCCAGCGTAGAACATAAGCAAGTAGGAAGAGCGCAAATTTCAAGGAATTCAAAAGAAAATACAAGTTTAAACACAAGTAGAAAGGGAGGACACTGCGTGGGCTGGCGCCCGCCTGGCGCCCTTTGTCGTCATGGCTTGCGTCATGGGCACCTCGTGAGGTACCCCGCCTTGATCTCTCCGCCTCCTCGCGAGCCAGCCTGACGAGGCCGCTCCTGAGGAAGCCTCCTGTCGTCTCAAGGCCATGAGGCTTGGCCCTCACGAGGGTCTTGAGCTCGTCTTGATGAAGATGGGCCATGTCACGCGCCCTTTGAGCCACGTCGCAAGTCAGCAGCGGCAAGTCTGGGGACCCCGTTCCCGAGCGCCGACAAGAGCCCCGGGCCCAAGGCGCGCCCGTACTTGGCTGAGCAGAGAGGCGAAGGGGCAAGTGCGAAGCGCCCCCGGCCCTAACAGCCTGCAGCCTCGGGGGCCGCGTGGCGGTTGGTTGGACGTGGGTGCCTCAGCAACTACATGAATCGACAAAAGAGCGGCATCTGCCTAGGCTTGGCTTCCCTTGCTTCCTCCGGTCATTGCCCAGATCCCCTTTCTTGCGCCCTTCCTTTCTGCCTCCGAAATCTTCAGATCTACTTCGACCGCGCGCCCTAGCAAGACATGGCGCCTCGCCAGACCCCGGCCGAATCTTGGTACTCGCCCGCCTTGGACTCGCCGAACGTGTCGGAGGCGAGCCTTGCCCGGATGCGCCGGATGATGGCGGCGCAAGGCATCGACGGGGCGAAGGTGTTCAAGGCCGGCTCCTCCCTTCCTGAGGCCCGAGGGAGCACCTTCTATCCGCTCTTCGTAAGCGCCATTACTGCCGGTCTGGTGCCTCCCTTCCTTCCTGGGGCGAGCGAGGTGGCGAGAGCTCGCCCCCGATCCGGAAGAAGGACAGGACTGGGCTGGTCCCCCTTGGGTCTGCCCCGGCTCCGAGGCGATCCGCAGACATGCCTCCTTCTTCCGAGCCTCTCGAGGTTGATCCCAAAGAGCTGGCTCGGGCTTCAGAAATGCGTAGGAGGTTGCTCGAGCTAGCGGCTGAGCGATAAGTGCTTGATTCTTGTTTTATTCCTTGCTTTGTCGTTGAGGCTTGATGTACGTATCTCTTGGCTGAAATTTGGCGCTGCAGCCAAGAAACCCGAAGGGGGCTCCTGAGGCTCCGTCGAGGGCAGCGCCTCTGCCCACGAAAGGAGGTGGCTACAAGGCACATGCCTCTCCTGCCCGGTCGTCCTCGTGAGGCCTAGTGGAGCTGGCTGGGGCGAGCTTAGCCCCCATGGCCCAAGTGACTCCTGAGGTGTCCTTGCCTGATGCCATCGCCACAGCTGTTGGGGCGCAGCAGGTCCTGCCTCAGGATGCTGTGGTTACGCTGCCGTCCTCTCCTCCTACTCCACCAACTGCTGTCTCTCCGACTCCTTCCACCGTCCTGGATCGCGCTGCTGCCGAACTGGACCGGCTGCGGCAAGATCTTCTAGGCGCCGACCCTCGCTTGGTGGCCGGGCGCTTGGAGCTGGCTTCTGGCTGGATTCGCTCTGACGCTTCGATTCAAGCGGCGCTGGTTCAGGCCTCGACGGCCTGCGATGAGGAGAAGCAGGCCGTCCTCGGGGCGAAGGCCGCTCGAGACGCCGTGTGATGCCCCGAGACCGATGCTCGAGAAGACTTCCAGCTATTCCGAGTTTCGTCGTGTGATTTGTTTTGTTCGTTGCATTCATCCTTGCATCATGTGCATTGCATCATGTCTTCATGCAACCCCTTTCTATAACTCTTTTAATAAACTGTATGGATCTTTGATCTATTTAAATCGAGGAATTCACATGGTGATTTCTCTTTATAACATATCCTCTCGAAATTTTAGGGAGTTATAATAAATATTCCATTAATTTGGAGTTAACCATAACCCACTTGCAAAATATCCCATGCCGCTGTTATCTCAATTCTTGGTCTCCAACCTTGCCCATAATTTTCCGGAGCTCCACCAAAAATCTGAACATTTTTGGACCTTCCAAACTCCCACTTCCTATTTAAACTCTTTTGAATGTAATTCAAATGAGGTTGTATTCAGTCCCTTCGACACGTATCTTTGCAATTTTTCTGGATCAATACCTGTTCGATGAGCCCAAGAAAATTAACTCAATTCCCAAATTGCTTCTCTAGCATCTTGTTTTCTCTCCTTTTCTTTCCTTCTATTATTTCTCTTCTGTTTTTTGGAAGAGAGAGCAACCCACCAACTCTAGCCCGCAGCCCAGACCGGCCCAATTCCCCTTAAGCCCACCTAAACCACTGTTAACCCTAGCCCCGACCGATCCCAGCCCCCACGCATCTCTCTCCATCTCGTTTCCTCTGCCCGCCGCCACACACACACACGCATCGCACACGAGAGGAGCGCCCGCGCCCGATCCCCTCAAGCTCGCCACCGGGCCAGGACCTCCTCGCCTGCCTCCTCGTCTACCCGGCGCCTTCGCCTCGTCAGCTCCGTCGCCAGGGGAGGAGCCCCTCGACCCGTCCCTTTCGGCCTGACTCCGGCGAGCGCCGCCCCGTCGACTCTCCAGCAGCTCCTCTGCAGCTCCTCCTCCGCCTCGTCCTCATGTCCGGCCTCGCCTCCCCAACCCGAGCTGGCCCGGATCCGGCCATCTTCGACGCCTTGGGTTGCTCGCCATGGACGCCTTTGCTCCATCGCCGGACGACTGCTTCTCCGCGCACCTCTGTTCGTCGTCGTTGTCACCACAAGCCCGGTGATCGCTTACTGTCGTTGACCACCACCATCGCCTCCTTGCTGCTGCCCGAGCCCCAAGTCCATCGGCCTGCCTCTGCTTTTAACTGGTAGGAACGGGACCCCAACAACCTCCCGCGAACCCGCCTGCCTCCTTGACCTCCAGGCCACCCCGTCGCGCCCTTCTCTTTGCTGATGCAGCCACCGGCGCCCCAAGCGCCTGCCTCTGCCATGGCCTTCCTCCTCTCGTGCCTGCAGCGACGCTGCCCTGCTGCAGCTGCTCTTCCTGCGCACTGCCTTCCTCGCTGAGCCCCGTGGCGTGGCCCTTCTCCGGTAACTAGCGCCCCTCCATGGATGACCACCACTGCCTGTGCATGCCTCTGGATTCGTCCAAGTCAGATGATGCTTTTGTACAACTACGCTGCGGAGACCAAGACCACCACGTCCGCACGGGAGCCCGAACGACTACTTCCACGATGATGCGAGTACAAGTACCCTCTTCGTGGTTTTCTCCAAGTACCACGACGCCCGGAGCCCTCGGATCCATCAAGTCCAACAACGACTGTGTACAACTACCGGCGACGCCGAACATCTACGGCGTGTACCACTACTTCCACTACCGTCGCCACGTGAACAACTACTTCCCACGACGACTCGTAAACGACTACTTCCTCTACGTCGTACCGAACTCGATCCGCCCCGAAAATGCACGCTTTAAAGGTATAACCCCGAGACAACCGCCCGTGAACGAATGCTTGTGTGTTGTATGAGATGCTCGTGTTTGCACCGTGTCCGAGAAAGGTCTTTGCACGTTCCTCGTTTTCCATGCCGCCGTCCCATGGGAACCCGGAATACGGGAGGACCCCACCATCCTTGCATGACACGCTCACGCCCACTTCTTTTGCACCGGTATCTCCATGAGTTATCGGATCATCAATATGTTGCCGTGGCATCATATTCGAATTCATTGCCGTGGCACCCTTTCTTTTCATCACGGTGACAAATGTTTCATATCTTGCTCATGTCATCATCTTCATAGAACTTTCATATGTCATCCACATCATGATAACAACAATTAAAATGTTTCAAATTGTTGTTTGCGTTAAATTGCTAAATGACATGAGGGTTTTCCGGAATTGTTGTTTGTTCTTTCCGGCCTCATTTAAACTTTCCTAATTAGGTGGTTTGCTTATGCTTCACCTCTTGCCATGTTTAACAACATTTAATATTGTTTGGTAGCTTAAACGAGATAGAACTAAATAATTGATGTGGTGTTTCGTCAATATGCAACTCGTTGCATATTGAGCTCCACTTCACTTGTAGTGTTGTTTGTGCATCATTAAACCGGACATGCATCATACTTGATTGTGCATATTGCCATGCCATGCCTCATTAAACCGGACATGCATCATACCTGTTTGTGCATCATGACATGTTTATGCTTGTGTGTTTACCATGTTGTTTGTTTCTTTTCGGTTTGCTTCTCTCGTTAGCTTCGGTTTCGTTCTGGAGTTGTGAGGATTCGTTCGACTACATCCGTTTGTCTTCTTCTTGGACTCGTTCTTCTTCCTTGCGGGATCTCAGGCAAGATGACCATTACCCTCGATATCACTTCTATCTTTGCTTGATAGTTGCTTCGTTCTATTGCTATGCTATGCTACCTATCACTTGTTTACCATGCCTCCCATATTGCCATGTCAGCCTCTAACCTTTTCACCCTTCCTAGAAAACTGTTGTTTGGCTATGTTACCACTTTGGCTCAGCCCCTCTTATAGCGTTGTTAGTTGCAGGTGAAGTTGAAGATTGCTCCATGATGGACATGATTATGTTGGGATATCACAATATATTTTATTTAATTAATGCATGTATATACTTGGTAAAGGGTGGAAGACTCGGCCTTATGCCTGGTGTTTTGTTCCACTCTTGACGTCCTACTTTCCGTCATACCGGTATTATGTTCCTTGATTTTGTGGTTCTTACGCGGTTGGGTGATTTATGGGCCCCCTTCACAGTTTGCTTTGAATAAAACTCCTCCAGCAAGGCCCAACATTGGTTTAAACATTTGCCACCTAAGCCTTTTTTTCCCTTGGGTTCTGCAGACTCAAGGGTCATCTTTATTTTAACCCCCGGGCCAGTGCTCCTCCGAGTGTTGGTCCAAACTAGAGCACCGTGCGGGACCGTCCCTTGGCAACTTGGGTTATGTTGGTACTCGTACGCTTAGCTTATCCGGTGTGCCCTGAGAACGAGATATGTGCAGCTCCTATCGGGATTTATCGGCACATCCGGGCGGTGTTGCTGGTCTTGTTTTACCATTGGCGAAATGTCTTGTAAACCGGGATTCCGAGTCTGATCGGGTCTTCCTGGGAGAAGGAATATCCTTCGTTGACCGTGAGAGCTTGTGATGGGCTAAGTTGGGACACCCCTGTAGGGTATAAACTTTCGAGAGCCGTGCCCGCGGTTATGTGGCAGATGGGAATTTATTAATGTCCGGTTGTAGATAACTTGACACCTGACTTAATTAAAATGCATCAACCGCGTGTGTAACCGTGATGGTCTCTTTTCGGCGGAGTCCGGGAAGAGAACACGGTTTTGGGTTATGTTTGACGTAAGTAGGAGTCAGGATCACTTCTTGATCATTGCTAGCTTCACGACCGTTCCGTTTGCTTCTTTTCTCGCTCTTATTTGCGTATGTTAGCCACCATATCTTGCTTAGTCGCTGCTGCAACCTGACCACTTTACCCTTTCCTACCCATAAGCTTAAATAGTCTTGATCTCGCGGGTTTTGAGATTGCTGAGTCCTCGTGACTCACCAGATACTATCACAACAGTTGCAGGTGCCGATGATACCAGTGCAGGTGATGCAACCGAGATTAGATGGGAGCTCAACGAAGATCTTGGTCGTTGCTATGTATCGTTTCATGTTGATCAGTAGTGGAGCCCAGTTGGGACGATCGGGGATCTAGCAGTTGGGTTATCTTCTTTTCTTTTGGCTTCGTCCGTAGTCGGACTATGTGTGTACTCTGAATGATGTATGATTTATTTAAGTACTTGTGTGAAGTGGCGATTGTAAGCCAACTCTTTATCCCATTCTTGTTCATTACATGGGATTGTGTGAAGATGACCCTTCTTGCGACAAAACCACAATGCGATTATGCCTCTAAGTCATGCTTCGACACGTGGGAGATATAGCCGCATCGTG
The DNA here is from genome assembly GCA_021605145.1 of Aegilops bicornis. Lineage (NCBI taxonomy): Eukaryota > Viridiplantae > Streptophyta > Magnoliopsida > Poales > Poaceae > Aegilops > Aegilops bicornis. Next base: position 775,901,303 of record CM038670.1, read on the forward strand.
GGTCTTACACGCCGCCTTGGGAGAGGCGGCTGATGCCCTAGGTCGCTGTAAGGCGCTGGAGAGCGAACTGCAGGGCCTGCGGGACCAGCTTGCCAAGGAGGTCCGCATCCGCCAAGAGAAGTAAGAAGACCTGAAGGCTCGCGAGGCGGCCATCAAGGACCAAGGCGCCAAGCTTAACAAGCGCGATGACCGCCTGGGCGCACTAGAGGAGGAGTTGGAGGCATGAAAGGCTGAGCTGGACGGCAAGGCGCGAGTCCTTGCCAAGGACCGCGAGGCGTTCACGGAGACGGAGGTGAAGGTTCGTGGCATGCTGAAGTCGCTCTATGACAGCGGCCTGGAAAGCCCGCTGGCCGGCGCCGAGGACGGCCCCGCCAAGCTGCTCCCCTTCATGGTCCGTGCTCTTGAAGATGTCACCCTTGGCCTTGGCCCTACGGCTAAGGCCGAGGTGCTGGCCCCTGTCTTCTGCGGCTGACAGGTCCTGCTCACGTCTACCTTCATGACCCCAACGTCGACCTCGACTGACTGCTAGAGCCAACGAGTGGCAAGCTTGCAGCCGACAGCTGCCGAGGCCGTGAAGGTCGTCGCGGAGGCTCTGCTTGCCAGTTCCGGGCCTTCAGCACCAAGCGAAGCGGTATTTGCCCGGTCCTGCAGCTCCACGAGGCGAACAAGCTCCGCACAGGTCCGCCGCCAACAAATGACTCCGTCGTGGCTCCTGTCCTGCTTTCAGTTTCTGCAACATGCATCATGCCTCGGGGAGGCGTTTAAACTTGTGTTTGGTGTCGTGATAACAGTTATGGACTATAATATTTGCTTTTGAATTCCTTGAAATTTGCGCTCTTCCTACTTGCTTATGTTCTACGCCGGCAGAGGCCGGCCCCGCGCATACCTCAGCCGCCGTTAGCCCCGACCGGAAACTAGGACGGGACCAAGGAGTGAGGGGCTACGTGACAAGTTAGGCTCCTGAGTCACGATGCTCAGGAGTCCCCCTTGGCGCACGAATAACAAGTAGGGAGGTGAGATGTGTGGGTGAATCTACCATTCTACGTCTGCAGAGCCCGGCCCCACGCATACCTCAACCAACGTTAGCCATTAGGAACTAAGGAGTGAGGGGCTACGTGACCAGTTAGGCTCCTGAGTTACGATGCTCAGGAGTCCCCCTTGACGCTCAAATGGCCATCGTACCTTGGCTCTGCTCGGGGAGAGACGCGCGACGAACCAGGCCCGAGGGGCCTAGCTGGGGGGCGTACGTCTGGGCGTGACCCAGGCGCAGCCCCCTCAGGCTCCAGCCTCGCGACACTCCCGAGGGGAGGCGCGCATGAGGCCGCATAATCGAGCCTCGGGCCCCCGAGGTTGATGCGGCAGGGGCCACCTCAGCTTGTTTATCACCAGCGCTGGAGCATAGCGCTCCAGATGTGTACGGGCATAGCCGCTCCTCGGCAAGGTTGCCAGCCAGCCGCTGAGCATGGTGCTTCCACTGGTGCGTGAGGGGGCTCCTCCAGAGGATCCCAGGCGCAGACACCGCATACGACACGTGGCCCGCGGGTAGGGGCATGAGGAGGTGTATCTGGGCACCCATGAGCCAGCAAGGACTCACGGGCTCACCAAGGCGGGTTGCGCTGCACTGGGCCTTAACTTGTGACGTGTTCCTGCAAATTTGGCTAGATGCCGATGCTCTACGTCATTGGGTCCCGGACCTCGAGCGAGTCTCAGCCGTCGCTGGTTTGCCAGGGTGCGATGCCGTGGACAAAGCCAGAGGGTGAGGGCTGGAGAGCCAGTAGGAGCCCTGAGTCGCGATGCTCAGGTACGCCCCCTTTAACGCGCAAGCTTGGTTAGATGTCGACACTCTACGTCGTCGGGTCCCGGCCCTCGAGCGAGTCTCAGCCATCGCTGGTTTGCCAGGGCGTGATGCTGTGGACAAAGCCAGAGGGTGAGAGCTGGAGAGCCAGTAGGAGCCCTGAGTCGAGATGCTCGTACTTCTTTAACGCCGCAAGCTTGGTTCCCAGATAAAGACAGCCAGCCTACCAGCTGAGCGCAAGAAGCGCCGGTTGTAGCGCGATGCCGTCGGGACAGCCGCAGGTGAGGCCGGAGAGCGCGAGATTCTGAGCCCCGAGTCGCGATGTTGCCGTACTTTAATATCACGAGCGGCGACATTGAAGTGACGCGTGCCATGATCAGCATACACGTCGGTTCGGTTCATGCATTAGATTACGAACGCACGCTCGAATCTCAGGCACAGCCAAGATCACGCACCTCGTCTTCAGATCACACGGCCTCATCTGGGGATGCACGCCCTCAGATGCCACTGTTGGAGCCGAGAATCCTCACCATGCTCGATGGCCCTCCAGTTTGGTCTTCCAGGAAAACATGCCTTGAGCAACTAAGTGGTGCCTGCGTGCCTCCCCGCGATCGTAAGGCCCGTGGCTCGCCGAGTTCGTCTTGAGGAGGGCGCCAGGCTTGCAACGGAGATTGTTGAGGGCCAGCTCCTCACACGCCCCGATCAGGGCTTGATGGCTCCTCAAGGATCACCATCCTCGACGCCCAACCCTCCCGGGCGTTCGAAGCCTCACCACCATCTCGACGATGGTCCTCGCTTTGAGCGTCATGGCGCAGGACATTCTACTGCTTTGACCAGTAAAGGCTGATCTCTTCAGTTCTTTCGCTGTCATCCCCGCCGACACACCTGGCTGGGCGCAGGGGCTCCCAGCTGCGTTTCCTCCTTCCTTCGGCATAGTTACCAATTGTTGGGTCGAAATGGTTCTCAAGATGTCGAGCCTGCCGGGTTTCCACTTTCAAGTTTCCGCTGGTATTCGTTGCGTTGTAGGCCGAGGTCAGGTACACAGCCGGGTCTTCAAGGGCAGCCGATCAGGTGTACCACGACTCCACAACCACAACACCAACGTAATGCCAAGAGCTCCGAGCCGTGCGAGAAGGAAGGGTCGACTGACGCCCGGACCAAGAACGATCGTGGGCTATGGCCGAGGAGGAGGAAGGAATGCGTGACGCTGGGAAGAACGCTGCCTCGCCAAGGGTGGTGCAACCGACCAAGCGAGGATCGCCGGGGTGATCAGCCTTTGCGAGGGAGATCGAGGATCAGCCCTCGCGAGGATCGTCTGCGAAGGAAACGCAGAGGGCTTCTCCACCGCCGGCCGCAGCCAAGGAGAAACGAGGACCATCATCAGGATGAGTGGCTGGCTTCCGTGAGCCGCTGCGATCGCTTCGCATCCTGGGCGGAGCTCAAGCCCCAGCCTCTCAACGCATCTTCAAGCAGTTTGCCCGCCGGCGGAATGCAGCCTCCCTAAGTTTGAAGCCACGCTACCGGCCAGTGGTCGGCGCCATCACGTTCAGCTCAGCGGATCAGCTCAAGTGCACGGCCACAGACGGAGTCCTCCCAATGCTTTGCTCCCCAGTCATCAGCAACGTGCAAGTCACCAGGACTCTCATCGATGGCGGGGCAGGGCTCAACGTCCTGTCCGTAGAGACGTTGAACAATCTCCAAGTGCCTTACGATCAGCTTCAGCCACCCAAGCCTTTCTCCGGAGTCACCGACGGATCCACAGTTCCAATTGGGCAGGTCCGCCTCCACACCTTTCAGTATGCGCAAGCAATAACCACTCAAGACCGAGCTCATCGACTTCGACGTTACCACATTCGGCCGCCAGACAACGTCATCCTCGGCTACTCCAGCTCGCCAAGTTCATGGGCGTGACTCATCTCGGCCATAACGCCCCTCAAGATGCCAGGAAGTGGCGGAGTCATCACGGTGCCCTGTGAAGAAAGAGACGCGGTGTGCTCCCAGGAACGAGCTTTTCAGGCCGCATCACTTGAAGACCCAGATCGCGGGAGCGGAAGGGTCCCTGAGACCGCCCCCAAGAAGAAGAAGACATTGCCAGTCCCGACCCCTCAGGAGGCAGGCCCCTTAGGGTCCGCACCTGCTCAGGGGGCACCTCCTTCCGTTGCATAGGGAGGCGCACCCGGCGACCTCCTCAAGCAAGGCTCGGGGGCTCCCTCCTGGAGGGCCACCGACCTTGTTAAGGTCACGAGGGAGGCTCTTGGGCACCACTTGGAGGCGTGTTTCAAAACACGTTTCCCTCAGGAAGGAGCAAAGCAAGGAGGGCCAAACCTTCAGGAGTTCGTTAGTCAGATCAAGCAGGAGTTGCAGGAGTCAAGAGTCATGAGTGGCAGCCGCCGCTTACCCGCCGCAGCTCCCCATCCAGGCGAGGATGGTGGGCTACGCATCTGCATCGACATCCCTGGGCTCAACCGTGTCGCCTCTCAGGAGCGCTTATGGCCCTCACGCGTGGGGCGCTGCGAAGGCCCACCCCACAACTACATTCGCATGCCCTACGGCTTGCCAAACACGGCTGCGGTGCGCCAGCGCCTCATGAGGAGCATCCTGGAGGCTTAGGAGGCCAGGCGTTCCGCAGTCCTGGCGGAGATGCAGATGGTTCGCGAGGAGCCACCAGCACCTCCGGAGCCTCCCGAGGCCCCTGGGCCTAGGGGCTCATGAAGATCGGCTCCCGCAGCCCGCTACGTCTACTACTTCAACACCCCTTCGTCGTCAACACTATCTGGTGACATCTTTCAAGTTTCGCTTTCATTTGGGAGCGCCCTCGTGGCTGCATCATTCTCAGCCGTGTGGGTCCATCCTCATGCGGCATGTATCCCTTTGCTCATGTTTTAGCTTACCTTGTTGGGGCGCCCCTCGGCTGCATCATCCCCATGTCGCCGGGCTGCACTCCACGCCTGTACCCCTCTTATGCTTTATTTTTGGGCCTTGCATTCGACCAATCTTGCTTGTTATTTGGTGCCTTTCCGTGGCACCTCTTCTTCCTTCATGTCGACTGCCATGCTGCGTTAAAGGGGGAGGTACCTGAGCATCGCGACTGGGCTCCCATCGCCTCTCCAGGCCTCACCCTCTGGCTTTGTCCACGGCATCGCACCCTGGCAAACCAGCGACGGCTGAGACTCGCTCGAGGTCCGGGACCCAATGACGTAGAGCATCGGCATCTAGCCAAATTTGCAGGAACACGTCACAAGTTAAGGCCCAGTGCGAGGCGCAACCCGCCTTGGGGTAGGGCCCCGTGAGTCCCGCGCTGGCTCACGGGTGCCCCGCTACACCTCGTCAGGCCTTTAGTGCCTCGTCTCCTCTCCAAAGCAACTAACGGCTGACCGCCGCTTGTCATAGCGGACTTTTGCTCTTTTTGTGGTGGGCCTGCAGGACCCCTTCAAGGAGCAGCGCCAGGTGAGGCCCTCACGCCGTCCTCTTCACTCTCGTCCGCGTGAACCGCTTGCACGTTAAAGGGGGGGGGGGTACCTGAGCATCGCGACTCAGGGCTCCTACTGGCTCTCCAGCCCTCACCCTCTGGCCTTGTCCACGGCATCGCGACCTGGCAAGCCAGCGACGGCTGAGACCCGCTCGAGGGCCGGGACTTGAGGACGTAGAGCAGAAAGGGGAGCAAAGGCAAGAGGGAAGAGGCACGCGGAGACCTCGCCAGGCAAGCCCTAGCCGGCCAAAGCGCGGACCTAGCGCCGCACCAGGAAGCGTTCCCGACTCTCGAGATAAGTCACCCTTTGGAAACACTAGCTATCGTAGCACCGTCAACGCATCCAATGCAATCCCGTGTTAGCAACGTCGCATTCCTTTCTCACCGAACGATAGCTGCTTGAGCTCTAAAGGGGACCACCTGAGCATTGCGACTCAGGGGCTCTTACTGGACCCCGGGCCGCTCACCTCCTGGCCTTGACCACGGCATCGCGACCTGGCACACCAGCGATGGCTGAAGCCGCCTTGGGACCGGGACCTATCGGCGCAGAGCACCAAGCCCTCGTGAGGTTCGAAAGGAAGAAACTAAGCTAAGACGGAATAAGCATCTCGCACTGCTTCATGATAAGGATCATATTGACAAACGGAGCTACAGACACCTTACAAGCCCCCACGGGGTGTGTTCTTGGCTCCTCGCAGGGACAAAAGACGCGTATCCTAAGGAGTGCTAACTACCGGAACCGTTGTGGCAGACGCCATCATCAACAGTGGGCCATCAGGCACCGGCGCCAACCTCATCCAGACCAAAGACGGCGGCGGCCTAATGAGCCCGTCCTGCTCCGAGAGCGGCGCAGGCTCGGGGGCTCGTAGCTGTCGTCGTGCGTTTCCGGAGTCGCGAAGAGCTCGGCGGAGTCGCTGGATCCTCCGGCGCCCCCGCCGCTTGAGGAGCTGCTGGAAGAACGTGCGATGGCAGGCCCGGTCTCGCCGCTCGAGCTTCTGCGCAGCCTGCAGGACAGCACTCGGCCGGCGCCCATCCTCGTCGTAGACCTTGAAGAGCCTCATGGAAGCGCCATCGAACTCCAGGTGGATCAGGAGGGCGCCGTCTCCGCAAACTTCGGGCGATCTCGCCCGACCATGGGTCATGAAGACCTTACGGGCGGCGACCACCGACATCCGCGCCGATCCGCAGGAGTCTGGCAATCAGCGTGCTCCAGCCAGAGCCTGAAAGGCCCCCTCGGCGGAATCTTGAAGGCGAAGGAGGGAGGAAGGCGAATCCAAGATCGAGGAGGCATGGCGGCGTGGAGCACAAACTCTCGGGAGGAGCCCTCGGCATGAACTCCAGGAGGGACAACACGCACCGCCGTGACCCGCCGGCGCCGACGGCGGCGTCGCCCATGGCGCTCGACATCAGCACCCGCAGGGCCCTCAAGGTGGGCGTACAAGGGCAGCGGAAATCCTGGCGGCGGCCGCTCGCACCAAGGCCTCGACACTTCCTGCCGTGCGCCCTCATCTCGGCGGCAGAGGACCAACCGCTTCTTTGGCGGAAGTGGGTCAGGGCCCTCTCGGGGGGCCTTTCCTTTCTCTTCTGCGGAGAACCGGCGTATCGAAGCCATTGCGGCAAGGCAGAGCAGTGGCGAAGATGAAGAAGAGGAGAAGTAGCAGAGGAAGATGAACTGGAATGGCTCGCGCCGTTCCGTACTTATAGCCAGGGGAGGCCAACCGCCGGCTTCCACGATCGCAGGTAATCATGACCATTTTTTGCATGCAGGGACTTGTCAGTTCATGCAGTTACCAAGGCGTCGTGGGGGAGCGGAGCCGCCCACGTCTAATCAACCGCCACGCGGCACCCGAGGTCAAGATATCTGTTAGGGCTCATGGCGCCAGACTTGCCCCTTCGCCTCTCTCGCTTTCAGCCAAGTCCGGCGCGCCTTGGGCCCGGGCTATCTGTCGGTGTTCTGGGAACGGGGTCCCAGACTTGCTCTGTCATGCGGCTTTGGCGGCGTGGCTCAAGGCCCAAAGATGGCCCATCTTCATCAGCACGAGCTCAAGACCCTCGCGAGGGGCCAAGCCTCGCGGGGCAGATGATAGGAGGCTTCCCACTACTAGAAAAACCCCTACTAATGGCGCATCTGTGGTGCGCCATTAATAGCACGCCATTAGTATTTTTTACTAATGGCGCACTCATCAGATACTAATGGCGCACCATGTAGTGCGCCATTAGTATAGCCCACTGATCGCCATTAGTATCTAGTATACTAATGGCGCACTACATAGAGGTGCGCCATTAGTATCTGGTATACTAATGGCGCACCACATAGAAGTGCGCCATTAGTAACATTTTTTTTTCAATTTTTTTTAATTTTTTTCAAATTTTTTTTTTCAATTTTTTAATTTTTTCTTAATCTCAGTTCACTATGGCTTAATCTCAGGTCAATATGCTTAATCTCAGGTCAAATCGCACTCCATGGTCAAACTTCCCGAAAGGTCACCCACCCTCACACTACTCCAGCCCAAGCACGCTTAACTTTAGAGTTCTATCCAACCCCTGCAACAGCTCACTTCACAGGCACTTGTTGATATATCTAGCATATCAATCCTGTTATACCTTATTGATGTCTAGGACTTTGTTCATGTTAATGACTATGATGAAATTTTGAAAAATATTTCAAACTTCTCGATCATATTACGTATCATTTTTTGAAAAAAATCAAAAAAAAATTTGAAATTAGTAATTTTGAAATTAGTAATTTTTACATTACTAGTGGCGCACCACATCCACGGTGCGCCACTAGTAAGTTTGAAATTTTTGAATTTTTTTTTGCCGCTTGAGATCTTTAAAAGCCCGTAACTTTTTTCTGTTAGGTTTTTGGGGATTTTGAAAATGTTTAACGAGGTTCCCGGTTAAATTCGGATGTAACTTTTCGAGTAGATGATTTTTCATATAAAAAACTTTTTCATCCGAAAGTTAGTATGCAAAAGTTATGCCCATTTTTACAAATTTCTAGAGATTTTGCAAATGAAGTCGAAATTCATATTTGCAAATTTTCCCAACAACTAGACCACATATCACATGGGAAACTTATTTTCTTTTATTTTTTGACATTTTCATCATTTTCTTTTATTTTTTTAAACTGAAAAGCGATCCGCAGTGGGGTGCATTCGGTGGAAGGTGTCCTCGGAGCGGCCTAAATCGGGCCTAGCTCATGAGGAGGCGGAGAGATCAAGGCGGGGTACATCACAAGGTGCCCAAGACGCAAGCCATGGCGACCAAGGGCGCCAAGGTGAGGCGCCCGACCATACAGATGTCCTCCCTTTCCTCTTTGGTGCAAAGGGAGCAAGCGCAGGCGAGAGTATCAAGCAAAGGCAGCCATTTTGGTGCAACAAGACCAAGACCAGCAGAACAGCAGGATGGAGGTCACCGTGGAGCCCAAGCCGGCATCACACCAGAGCCTTTGGCAGGCGAGGACCAACTTTAGTGAGGATAAGTGTACTAGATGTTCCCCTTCAAAATGGCCAATTGTTGGCGCCCTTCCCACTCAATATTTGGGAAGAGGCCCATGGCCTTTGCCTATAAATAGGACTAGCCACTCCCAGGGTAGGGGCATCGATCCAGAGAGTGACTGAACTCCCCCAAGTAGTTCATCGCACCAGCCAAGAAGAGACCCTCGCGAGGCTGTTTTTCCTTGTATTGTTCATCATCAGCCCAAGAGGCAATCCACCACACCACACACTGGAGTAGGGTATTACACCACAATGGTGGCCCGAACCAGTATAAACTCTGTGTCTCTTGTGTTGTTCCTTTGATTGCTTAGATCATAGCGAGGCGGTGAGGTGCAGGTAGGCAGAGGGCGAAATCTCCGCGTGCACCCCAGTGTTCGAATCTAGAGGGTCTGACGGAACCCGAAATCCGACATTTACTGTCGGCGTTCTGGGAACGGGGGTCCCCAGACTTGCCTGCCTGCGGCTTGCGGCGTGGCTCAAGGGGCGGTCCAGGATGGCCTATCTTCATCAGCACGAGCTCAAGACCCTCGCGAGGGGCCAAGCCTGCATGAGGCGGACTGACAGGAGAGCTTCCTCAGAGCGCCTCGTCCAGCCGGCTCGCGAGGAGGCGGAGAGATCAAGGCGGGGTACCTCACGAGGTGCCCATGACGCAAGCCATGACGACCAAGGGCGCCAAAGAGGCGCCAGCCAGCAGTGATGTCCTCCCTTTCCTCTTTGGTGCAAAGGGAGCAAGCGCAGGCGAGAGTATCAAGCAAAGGCAGCCATTTCGGTGCAACAAGACCAAGACCAGCAGAACGACAGGATGGAGGTTACCGTGGAGCCCAAGCCGGCGTCACACCAGAGCCTTTGGCAGGCGTGGACCAACTTTAGTCAGGATAAGTGTACTAGATGTTCCCCTTCAAAATGGCCAATTGTTGGCGCCCTTCCCGCTCAATATTTGGGAAGAGGCCCAGGGCCTTTGCCTATAAATAGGACTAGCCACTCCCAGGGTAGGGGCATCGATCCAGAGAGCGACTGAACTCCCCCTAGTAGTTCATCGCACCAGCCAAGAACAGACCCTCGCGAGGCTGTTCTTCCTTGTATTGTTCATCATCAGCCCAAGAGGCAATCCACCACACCACACACTAGATTAGGGTATTACACCACAATGGTGGCCCGAACCAGTATAAACTCTGTGTCTCTTGTGTTGTTCCTTTGATTGCTTAGATCATAGCGAGGCGGTGAGGTGCAGGTAGGCAGAGGGCAAAATCTCCGCGCGCACCCCAGTGTTCGAATATAGAGGGTCTGTCAGAACCCGAAATCCGACATTTGGCACGCCAGGTAGGAGTGCGCCGGAATTCGTCTTCCGCCGCCCTGTTCTTCACCGACCATTGCGTCCATGTCGAGGCGCTTCGCTGAAGGCCGAGCCGCTCTCGCTTCTGCGTCATGAGACGGCCCCGTGGCGGCCACCCGCCGTTCCCCATCGCCCACCGTCCAAGGCCGCCACTGGCAAGGGAACGGCAGCAAGCATTGTCCCGGCATCCATCCATGAGGTGAGACGGCCGCACTGCTACTCCCTCGCTCGCCCCGGCTGGTTCTTCGTCCCGCGCGCCCCGCGCGGCCATGGAGGCTCGAGCTGCGCTCATCGCGGCAAACGAGCTCCTGCGCTACCGCCCAGTCGACGACGTCTACGAAGAGTGGCTCGACCGCGTCAAGACCCCGTGCTGCTCCCAGCTGCAGCGCATGGGGGCCCGCAAGACCAAGCCCCTCGTCACCAGAGGCCTCCTGTGGCCTGGCTAAAGAGGCTGCAGCGCTTTCACCGCCGAAAGTCAAGCGTCAGGTGGCCCTACAAGTTCAAGCCAGACCTGCCTCCTCGCTACGACGGCACGACCGACCCTGCGGAGTTCCTCCAGCTCTACGAGCTGGGCATCAAAGCCGCCAACGGGGATGAGAGGGTCATGGCGAACTGGTTTCCGATGGTGCTCAAGGACGGGGCCCACACCTGGCTCCTAAACCTAGCTCTAGGCACGATCTCCTCCTGGGACGAGATGCGCACCTGTTTCATCGCCAACTTCCAAGGTTCTCGTGACCGGCCACCTGCCGTGAGCGACATGTGCCGCATCAAGCCGCAACCAGGGGAGACCATGCAGAAGTACATCCAGCGCTTCAACAACGCACGTCTCAAGATTCCCAAGGTGACCGAGGAGGCCATCATCTCAGCCTTCTCCGACGGCGTGCGAGACGTCAAGATGAAGGAGGAGCTGGCGATGCATGAAGATCTGTGCACTTCCTTGGAGCTGTTCAACCTAGAAACCAAGTGCGCCAGGGCTGAGGAAGGGCGCCTTTCCCTCCTCGAGCTGCCAGTCGCAGACCCAGAAGAGAAGAAATCCAAGGCCAAGGACGTGAAGCGCAAGGGGGCTGCCATGCTCGCGGCTGAACCAGACACCAAGCGAGGCAGAGATCAGCCCGAGTCTTTCGAGGGAAGCCGGTACTGTGTGTACCACGACCTCCACACCCACAACACCAACGAATGCCAAGAGCTCCGAGCCGTGCGAGAAGGAAGGGTCGGCTGACGCCCCGACAGCAACAATCGTGGCTATGGCCGAGGAGGAGGAAGGAACACAGGACGCTGGGAAGACCACGGCCCTCGCCAAGGGTGGCGCGGCCGACCTCGCGAGGATCGCTGGCAGGATCAGCCTCGCGAGGGAGACTGAAGGGATCAGCCTCGCGAGGATCATCCGCAAGGAAACGCAGGCCTCCCTCCACTTCTGCCGCAGCCAAGGAGAAACGAGGACCATCATCAGGATGAGGGGGCTGGGGGCTTCCAGGAGCCGCGCGCGATCGCGTGCATCCTGGGCGGAGCTCAAGCCCCAGCCTCTCAACGCATCTTCAAGCAGTTTGCCCGCAAAGTGAATGCAGTCCTCCCCAAGCTTAAAGCCACGCGCCCGCTCAGGTGGTCGGCATGTGCCATCACGTTCAGCTCAGCGGATCAGCTCAAGTGCGCGGCCACAGCCGAAGTCCTCCCAATGCTTTGCTCCCCAGTCATCAGCAACGTGCAAGTCACCAGGACCCTCAGCGATGGCGGGCAGGGCTGAACGTCCAGTCCGTAGAGACGTCAACAATCTCCAAGTGCCTTACCATCAGCTTCAGCCAACCAAGCCTTTCTCCGGAGTCACCGACGGCTCCACAGTTCCAAATGGGCAGGTCCGCCTCCCTATCACCTTCGAGGCATGCAAGAACTACCGCACCATGCTCATCGACTTCGACGTCGCCCACATTCGCCTGCCGTACAACGCCATCCTCGGCTACCCAGCTCTCGCCAAGTTCATGGCCGTGACTCATCACGGCTACAACATCCTCAAGATGCCAGGAAGTGGCAGAGTCATCACGGTGCCCTGTGAAGAAAGAGACGCGGTGTGCTCCCTGGAACGAGCTTTTCAGGCTGCATCACTTGAAGAACCAGATCACGGGAGCGGAAGGCTCCCTGAGACTGCCCCCAAGAAGAAGAAGACATTGTCAGGCCCGACCCCTCAGGAGGCAGGCCCCTCAGGGTCCGCACCTGCTTAGGGGCACCTCCTTCCGTCGCATAGGGAGGCGCGCCTGGCAACCTCCTCAAGCAAGGCTCGGGGGCTCCCTCCTGGAGGGCCACCGACCTTGCTAAGGTCACGAGGGAGGCGCTTGGGCACCACTTGGAGGCGTGTTTCAGAACACGTTTCCCTCAGGAAGGAGAAAAGCAAGGAGGGCCAAACCCTCAGGAGTTCGTCAGTCAGATCACGCAGGAGTTGCAGGAGTCAAGAGTCATGAGTGGCAGCCGCCGCTTACCCGCCGTAGCTCCCCATCCAGGCGAGGATGGTGGGCTGCGCGTCTGCATCGACATCCCAGGGCTCAACCGAGCCGCCTCTCAGGAGCGCTTCTGGCCCTCACGCGTGGGGCGCTGCGAAGGCCCACCCCGCAGCTACGTCCGCACGCCCTACGGCTTGCCGAACGCGGCTGCGGTGTGCCAGCGCCTCATGAGGAGCATCCTCGAGGCTCAGGATGCCAGGCGTTCCGCAGTCCTGGCGGAGATGGAGATGGTTCGCGAGGAGCCACCAGCACCTCCGGAGATTCCCGAGGCCCCTGGGCCTGGGCTCGTGAAGATCGGCTCCCGCAGCCTGCTACGTCTACTACTTCAACAGCCCTTCGTCATCAACACTATCAGGTGACATCTTTCAAGTTTCGTTTATAGCTGGGAGCGCCCTCAGGGCTGCATCATTCCCAGGCCGCGTGTATCCCTTTTGTTCATGTTTTTAGCTTACCTTGTTAGGGGCGCCCCTCGGGCTGCATCATCCCCAAGTCGCTCAGGCCAGACCCAGCGGCGTGTACCCCTCTTGCGTTTATTTTCGGGCCATGCATTTGACCCGTCATGCTTGTTATTTGATGCATGTCAGTGGCACCCCTTATTCCTTCATGTCGTCTGCTTGCGCGTTAAAGGGGGGGGGGTACCTGAGCATCGCGACTCAGGGCTCCTACTGGCTCTCCAGCCCTCACCCTCTGGCTTTGTCCACGGCATCGCGCCCTGGCAAACCAGCGACGGCTGAGACTCGCTCGAGGGCCGGGACCCGAGGACGTAGAGCGTCGACATCTAACCAAGCTTGCGCGTTAAAGGGGGGGTACCTGAGCATCGCGACTCAGGGCTCCTACTGGCTCTCCAGCCCTCACCCTCTGGCTTTGTCCACGGCATCGCGCCCTGGCAAACCAGCGACGGCTGAGACTCGCTCGAGGGCCGGGACCCGAGGACGTAGAGCATCGGCATCTAGCCAAATTTGCAGGAACACATCACAAGTTATGGCCCAGTGCCAGGCGCAACCCGCCTTGAGGTAGGGCCCCGTGAGTCCCGCGCTGGCTCACGGGTTCCCAGATACACCTCCTCATGCCCTACCGTGCCGGCCACGTGTCATGGCGGGGCTGTACACGTCCCGGGGGCTCCTCCCGAAGGGGAGCCCCCTCCCACGCACAAGTGGAAGCACCATGCTCCGCGCTAGCTGACGACACTACCGAGGAGCGGCTATGCCCGTACACATACGGAAGCGCTATGCTCATGGCCGGTGATAAACAACTGAGGTGGCCCGGCCGCATCAACCTCGGGGAGCCCCGAGCCAGTGTCGGCCTCATCGCCGCGCCTCCCGCCGGGAGTGCAGCGAGGGCTGGGCACGAGGGCTGCGCCTGGAGTCACGCCCAGGCGTCGCCACCAGCCAGGCCCTCGGGCCTGGTTAAATCCTGGCGTCTCTCCCGGCGGAGCCAAGGTACGAAGGCCATTTGAGCGTCAAGGGGGACTCCTTAGCATCGCAACTCAGGAGCCTAACTGGTCACGTAGCCCCAGGAGCCTAACTGGTCAAGGGGGACTCCTGAGCATCGCAACTCAGGAGCCTAACTGGTCACAGTACTGGTCACGTAGCATCCTAAGGCAGGACCTGCTGCGCCCTAACAGCTGTGGCGATGGCATCAGGCAAGGACATCTCAGGAGTCAATTGGGCCATGGGGGCTGAGCTCGCCCCAGCCAGCTCCACCAGGCCTCGTGAGGACGACCGGGCAGGAGAGGCCTGTGCCTTGCAGCCACCTCCTTCAGGCAGAGGCCTTGCCCGGGCCGAACCTCGAGGCCCCCTTCGGTTTCTTGGCGGCGCTAGCCTAACCAAGAGATACAGACATCAAGCCTCAACGACAAAGCAATGAATAAAACAAGAATCAAGCACTTACTGGTCGCCGCTCGCGAGCTCGAGCAACCTCCGGCCGTACTTGAAGCCCGAGAGCCGGCTGCTGGGATCAACCTCGAGAGGCTCGGAAGCAGGAGGCACGTCTGCGGATCATCGCGGAGCCGGGGCAGACCCGAGGGGGACCAGCCCAGTCCTGTCCTTCTTCCAGATCGGGGGCGAGCTCTCGCCGCCTCGCTCGCCGTCATCCTCGTCATCGCTCGGCAGGAGGCGGAGAGCCTTGGGACTCTTGCCGGGAGGCGCTCGACTCCCCGTCGGTAGCCTAGGAGTCAGGCCCACCTTCCCGCTCCTCTTCTTCCTCCTGTTTGCTAGAGTCGCCGGAGGACACGTTCACCGTCGCCTGGGCCGCCGGGTCCTCAGGAGCCTCCGTGCGCATGGGCCCGTCCCCATTGAAGACGGGCATGGAATCCACCACTGACGGTGTCCTGGGCTAGGGGGTACTCACCACTTCGTCTCCCGATCAGTTGGATTGGTCCGAGGATCCCCATGGCCGTATACTCATGGGCCAGTTCGGACAGTTGCCGCATACAAGGAAGATTCCACAAGACTTGGCGATCAAGACAAGGACTCCTCCCCCACCGGCGTATTCGGCTAGGACTCTTGTTATCCTAGGCCTCTGGTGCATTATATAAACCGAGGCCAAGCTAGTCGGTAGACGAACAACAATCATACCATAGGCTAGCTTCTAGGGTTTAGCCTCTCTGATCTCGTGGTAGATCTACTCTTGTACTACCCATATCATCAACATTAATCAAGCAGGAGTAGGGAATTACCTCCACCGAGAGGGCCCGAACACAGGTAAAAACATCGTGTCCCTTGTCTCCTGTTACCATCCGCCTAGACGCATAGTTTGGGACCCCCTACCGAGATCCGCCGGTTTGACACCGACATTGGTGCTTTCATTGAAAGTTCCGGCTGTGTGTTAGGCAAAAGGTCGATGGCTCTCCTGCAGATCAAGCTGCGACTTGGCATCTTCGTCACCAGCTATTTGGTCACCTTGGTTCGACCAAGGACTGCGCCTACCTCCGATCGTCATATTCGGATGAGGGCCTTCATCCTTTATCAACTCCGATCTCTACCAAGATCATGGAGGAATCATCCAGGAGCCCGGGGCTCAACATCAACATTGCCCTCGGCGACCGTCTTGTCTTCCGGACAGCGGACTTGTGTCCGCCGCCACCGCCTCCTCAAGCGTCGTTTTAACGATTGCTTCGATGGAATTGTGCGGAATTGAGTCTACAACAACCCTGCAAAATTTCGTCGAGTTCCGATGGAGGAATCTCTGGCAATCTCTGATATACCGGAGCCACATTGAATCTGGACGAGAATCTGGACGAGTTTAGGGCGTGGTTTCCAGCTTCTAGCTCGGACTTTCTTTGGAAGATCCAACCGTTGATCGGCTGCGAAATTCCTATATCAACCACCCCTCAAAATTTCAGCTCGATCCGACCGTCCAAACTCCGGGAACCTTCCGATTTGTGCATCACTTTTCGGATCTGTTTTCTGCGTGAAAACGAATTCGACCCGAGTTCGTCTTTTTTATGAACGGGATTTCGGACATCCTTTTTGAAGGAAGTTTTGTATGGGGTGTTGTGTTTTGTTTCCAAACACATCCCACTAACTTTAAAATCTTTCGAACATGATCTTCAATATCATGCTGGTGTCAAACCAGTCTGGCAATATTGCTCCACGGCTGCCGACCTACACTAGACACGTCGTCACTTTGTTGAGCCTCTAGCTCAACTTCTTCGGATCATCATCTTGGCAAGCCGAACAAGAGTCTGGCATCGCGAAGGATAAATCGTCACCAACATCGCCGCCCCACGGATTACACGGAGCGGACATACCGGCATCGCCGCACGGTCGCTTCATCAAGCCGGCATCGACCATGTCACGACCTGCATCGGCAGGGCCGCACTATTGCTTCTTCAAGCCGGTGTCCATCACGCCGACCTACTTCGACATCTCGGCTGGACCGGGGGCTTCGCCATCTCTTCGTCAACCTACTCCGGACGCTTCGGCGTTGCTAGCCGACCAGCTCCGTCACGTTAGCTGGACCGAGGGCTTTGCCTCGGCGAGCCAACCTTTGCCAGCATTGCCATGCCGTTGTTTTATCGCCCAGCAGGCAATGGGTGCGCGGATCGAGTCCCAATTTTGGGAATCACCTCCCTTCGGATTGCTACCACAAATAAACCAGGTGCTATTAATCCCAGTATTTTTTGCTTGTTTGGGTTCATTTTTCCCAAGGAATTATTACTCTGGTTTGTCCATCATATATACGCAGGTCTATCAAATGGTGGCCGCATTAACGACGATCGCATGGTGGTTCGGTCAGTTTCCGTACATAGTCCGGCGAACGCCGCATCCGGAACTCGGACCGACCTGTGAATTCAGGCTTTGCCACGCCTTTATTGCATTACGCCGACGACCTGCATCGACATTGACTTCGGCGCCAGGCCATATTTCTTTTATTACTCACTTTGCATAAATTATTTATTATGCAACATTTTTAATTATTATTATTACTATTATCCCCGGTCTGCACTATTTTTTGTGCACAGGAAAATGATCCAGCTGGACTATATCCTTTGGCGTCACCTCGGCTGGACGGGGGGCTTCGTCAACACTTCATTACCCCATGCAGGGGACTTCAGCATCACTCTGCCGTCCTACATTGACCGTGCTATATCACCACTTCGGAGTGCCGAGCTCTTTGCTCATACCTCGGGATCGGCTTGGGGATGGAACCTTGTCCCGCATCAAGCTCGGACCGCGTCGTCAATACCGAACACATTAACCAGCTAAGTTGCCTTCATGCTCAAAGTTTTAAATTTTTAACTTGTGTTTGGCTCGACCAAGCGTTATACTTTTCTGGGAAAAAGTTGCTTGTAAAAATTTTCCTTGTCCAAACTTTGTTTGTGATGCGCAAATTCAAATACCCCGTTTACTTGGGGGCTTCCTTCATGAAGCTTTTTCCTCTTGCACATGATTATACTTGTACGGCTTCGTTCCTTGTTCGTGTATTACGCCACAATATGCACCATATTTACTTAAGTGATTTGCAAGTTGGGCTGCCTTGCTCCTGTGTTTACCCCTATGTTCCCGATTGTTTGGCTAGGGAGTAAAGGGAGCACCTCTGCGATTGTCACGATCGGGTCGCCGAGCGGACCTCGACTGGTGAAGCGAAAGCTAAGCGCTCTTACTATTTTCAATAATGGTCGGCACACAACGGAACTCATGAGTACAAAAATCTATTGCACAAGTCTCAGATTAACAATGAGCACCGAAGAAAGGTATCGGTGGGGGTACTATTTTCTTGAAGATGCTTCTTACACTTTATTAGTAATATAGCATAAGTTCCTGGCGCTTTATGCATTACTGACCTTATGACCTGATTGCCTGGTTATTGGAAACACCGTCGATATTCTCGACAGATGGAGTACATAACACTTTTAGGTCCTCGACTGAAGAGGGAGAAGCCGACGGTCGGTTAAGACACGTTTAAAGTTCGGTTGAACATAGATATGATATAAGTACTTCGGTACATACAATCATTCTTTTACCCAAGTCACTTGGGGGCTCTTATGTTTATTTGAGCCGTTTTATAATAAGTGTTTTTCTTCTTAGTAGATTGCAGTATTTATTATTATTTATCACCCTTTTCTCGACACGAGTGTGCAGTCACTAGCAGGGGAGCCTAATTTCTCTCTCAAAACCCCTAGAGTTTAGTTTTCTAAAGCTGGCGTAATGAGAAGTACTCCGCCTTGGGATGGGAGACTGACGCCAGAGGGCTGACCCGCTTGAAGTCTTGAGATAGGATGTGTCATGTTAAAGCACGGCAGAAGCACTTTTTTTTCTAAAGTCCAATTTCGGATTGGCACGAACACTTGATCTTGTTCGGACGTCATGTTTTTATCGACGTTTTTTTTGGTTTTCCAAGCTTTTGGCACTTTTAAACTATTTGTGTGTTTTCAGCACAAGTCTCGCATGATGCAACGCGGACACCTTTAGAGATTCGGCAAAACATTCTCGGATATTGCTATATATGCATTAGTTTCGAATTGTGTCTTCGGTCAATAGTTGGGTTGCCCGGCTCCCGCGCTTGCCTCCTACGTTCCGCTTTGTTCGGCTAGGTGTGCAAAGGGAGAACCACTGCGATTGTGCTTCCAGCTCGCACGGTCAATCACCTCAGTGGAGAAAGCCGAAAACTGTTGTCACAATAGGTGTAAACTGGTCAGCGATCCGATGACTATATTAAACGACGGACCATTCATAAAATTGGCCGAAGTGTTTCCGACTTGACATCGACTGTCGCCGAACACTACCGGGGCTAGTAACTGGCCTCTCAAACTAAATCCTCAATATTTTGCTCTTACATTGGAGCTGAGGTTTCATGATCATGCTTAGCATGACAACCCAAAGAAAGGAACCAATAGCGGGACTATTATCTTTGGAAGACATTTCTTCTGTTAAACAATAATATAACATATCTCTCTGCGTACCTTTGTTTATAAAATCGTATGGCCAGATTGCCTTGTTTGTCATAAATCTTTGCCCTCATAAAGGCTTTATAAAGTAGGACAAACACTTCTCGGCTACTGGCCGAGGAGGTTGAAGCCGATGGTCGGTCAACAAAGTTTTGTACAATGCGGATCTGAGCATTGATGACATAAAGTACTTGGATACATTGAGTCATTACACATAATTTGTGATTTTATTATGGATATTGAACCTTAATTCGGCCACCCGTACCTGCATTAAGGCTCGGGGGCTACTGGGCTTCGGGCTTATTATTTACAAATATTAAAGGGCACATCAATCCCCTAATCTGGTGTTGCCACCCGACTAGTGTCTCGGGGGCTACTGCATTGCTTGTTCTATGCAGAAAATTTTAAGTGCAATACAGTTTCTGAGGAGATTTTGATCCTCAGGTTGGTCGGCCGCACCCAACCCGAGTCTCGAGGACTGAGCACGCCGCCTTTTGTGTCCCAAAGTATTCTGCCGAGCTAGGACTTGATCCTCAGGCCGATTTTCGCAAATCAACCTGAGTCTCAGCGGCTACTGGGATCAGCGGCCGCATGTTATCCTTCAGGTGCATCTCGGGTTTTAGACCGATACACACCTTGTGGGCTACTGGCTATGTATCTCGGCAGAGAATAAATTGCACCAATCAAAAATCTTGACAAAAATCGGCCCACATTCGGGGTGGTGCACCACCTCGGAAGTAGTCCGGCATAAAGCTCGGACACTAGTGGCTGGCTCCATAGAGGGCTTTTCCGGCATTAAGCTCGGCTAAAATCCTTCAAACTTCTTTGAACCAAGGTGATTTACGACACCTCGGATACAGTCCGGCGTTGGAGCTCGGATACATAGTCCGGCGTTGGAGCTCGGATACTGTCCGGCGTTGGAGCTCGGATACATAGTCCGGCGATAGAGCTGGGAAGCAGTCCGGCGTTGGTGCTCGGCTGCAAAAGATACCTCGAATGCAGTCCGGCGTTAGAGCTCGGACGTTGAAGGACCTTGCCTCGGGAATAACTTCAAACCGGAGGCGTGGCATAAAAATAACAAGGCAGTGATAAAGGCCGTAAACTTAAAGGGTCTCCTCGGATACCCAACATGTAAACTCTTCGTATGCACTTAGGCGATCCTCAAGATCGAAGATGAGCAGATTTGTTGAACCAGTTTTCAAGACCGACGACTGAAGATGAAGAACAGTTCGGAAGAATCGAGGAGCGTCCCCAACTTGAAGACCGATTCAGGGGCTCTTGGCGGTGTCTGGACTAGGGGGTACTCACCACGTCGTCTCCCGATCAGTTGGATTGGGCCGAGGATCCCCATGGCCGTATACTCATGGGCAGAACCCGGACAGTTGCCGCATACAAGGAAGATTCCACAAGACTTGGCGATCAAGACAAGGACTCCTCCCCACCGGCGTATTCGGCTAGGGACTCTTGTTATCCTAGGCCTCTGGTGCATTATATAAACGAGGCCAAGCTAGTCGATGAGCGAACAACAATCATACCATAGGCTAGCTTCTAGGGTTTAGCCTCTCTGATCTCGTGGTAGATCTACTCTTGTACTACCCATATCATCAACATTAATCAAGCAGGAGTAGGGTATTACCTCCATCGACAGGGCCCGAACCTAGGTAAAAATATCGTGTCCCTTGTCTCCTGTTACCATCCGCCTAGGCGCACAGTTCGGGACCCCTACCCGAGATCCGCCGGTTTTGACACCGACAACCACCTTCTCCCAATCATCTCGAAGAAATAGGGGCACAGGGGTGCCCTCCAGCATCGCCACGTCTCCTCCGACCAAAGATTGGAGGACCGCAGCCAGGTCTTCGTTGGCCAAGACTGCGAGGCTCAGGCGGGGCCTCCACAGCAGAAGTGAGTACTTACGAAGCGGGGCCACCTGGTGCTCAAGGAACTCCCTCAGCAGCGACGCACTAGTCAGCTTCGCCGCCACCATGTTGCCCGGCCTCAGATCTCCTTCCATCTTCTCCAACACCGGCTTCGCGCGGGGGTCCACGAGTTCCGCGCGAGACCAATCATCGGAGCTCGTGGGCTGCTCCGTGGACAGAATCAGCCGAGGGTGGATGCGCCCAGCATCTACCATGACCCACTTGCTCCTGAAATCCTCAATCCTCTTCCCGGGCTTCGAGATGGTGTTGGAGCCGCCATACGCGACAAAGCTCGCGCACGCGGAGACGGCACCAGGAGAGGTCCGGAGGGAGAAGTAGTGGCGCAGCAAGGCCACTGAGGGCTGCACTCCAACATGAGCCTCACAATAGTAGGCGAAGATCGCCAGAAGGAGAACGGAGTTGGGGTGGAGATGCAGAGCTTGAAGGTCGTAATGGCGGACGACAGAGAAGAAAAATTCAGAAAAGGGAGGCACCAGACCGGCAGCAATGGCGCTTACGAAGAGCGGATAGAAGGTGCTCCCTCGGGCCTCAGGAAGGGCGGAGCCGGCCTTGAACACCTTCGCCCCGTCGATGCCTTGCACCGCCATCATCCGACGCATCCGGGCAAGGCCCGCCTCCGACATGTTTGACGAGTCCAAGGAGGGCGAGTACCTAGATTCGGCCGGGGTCTGGCGAGGCGCAATGTCTTGCTAGGGCGCGCGGTGGAAGTAGATCTGAAGATTTCAGAGGCAGAAAGGAAGGGCGCAAGAAAGGGGATCTGTGCAATCACCGGAGGAAGCAAGGGAAGCCAAGCCTAGGCGGATGCCGCTCTTTTGTCGATTCACGCAGTTGCTGAGGCACCCACGTCCAACCAACCGCCACGCGGCGCCCGAAGCCGCATGCTGTTAGGGCCCGTGGCGCTTCGCACTTGCTCCTTCGCCTCTCTGCTCAACCAAGTCCGGGCACGCCTTGGGCCCGAGGGCTACTGTCGGTGTTCTGGGAACGGGGGTCCCCAGACTTGCCTGCCTGCGGCTTGCGGCGTGGCTCAAGGGGCGGCCCAGCATGGCCCATCTTCATCAGCACAAGCTCAAGACCCTCGCGAGGGGCCAAGCCTCGCGGGGTGGACAACAGGAGGCTTCCTCAGGAGCGGCCTCGTGAGGCTGGCTTGCGAGGAGGCGGAGAGATCAAGGCGGGGTACCTCACAAGGAGCCCATGACGCAAGCCATGACGACCAAGGGCGCCAGGCGGGCGCCAGCCCACGCAGTGTCCTCCCTTTCCTCTTTGGTGCAAAGGGAGCAAGCGCAGGCGAGAGTATCAAGCAAAGGAGTCCATTTCGGTGCAACAAGAACAAGACCAGCAGAATGGCAGGATGGAGGTCATCGTGGAGCCCAAGCCGGCGTCACCACTAGAGCCTTTGGCAGGCGAGGACCAACTTTAATCAGGATAAGTGTACTAGATGTTCCCCTTCAAAATGGCCAATTGTTGGCGCCCTTCCCGCTCAATATTTGGGAAGAGGCCCAGGGCCTTTGCCTATAAATAGGACTACCCCCCCCACAAGGTAGAGGGATCGGAGATCGGATCCTCACCAGGAAACCAGTGAAAAGAGCGACTGAACTCCCCTTAGCAGTTCATCGCACCAGCCTAGAACAGACCCTCGCGAGGCTGTTCTTCCTTGTATTGTTCATCATCAGCCCAAGAGGCAATCCACCACACCACACACTGGAGTAGGGTATTACACCACAATGGTGGCCCGAACCAGTATAAACTCTGTGTCTCTTGTGTTGTTCCTTTGATTGCTTAGATCATAGCGAGGCGGTGAGGTGCAGGTAGGCAGAGGGCGAAATCTCCGCGCGCACCCCAGTGTTCGAATCTAGAGGGTCTGCCGGAACCCGAAATCCGACATTTGGCGCGCCAGATAGGGGTGCTTCGGAATTCGTCTTCCGCTGCCCTGTTCTTCACGAACCATAGCGTCCATGTCAGACGCTTGCTGGGCCCGCGCCGAGCGCCGAGCCGCTCTCGCTTCCCGCGTCGCCCATACGGCCCCCGTCGGCGGCCACCCCCGCCGTTCCCCATCGCCTGCTGTCAACGCCGCCACCGGCCCGTCGGGGAACGAGCAGCAAGCATCGTCCCAACATCCATCCATGAGGCGAGACATCCGCACTTCTACTCCCTCGCCCACCCCGGCTGGTTCTTCGTCCCGCGTGCCCTGCGCGTTCATGGAGGCTCGAGCTGCGCTCATCGTGGCAAACAAGCTCCCGCGCTACCGCCCAGTCGATGACATCTACGAAGAGTGGCTCGACCGCGTCGCCGAGCTCGTCTGCACCGCAGGGGGCTCCCCGCGCCGTCCTTCTCGCTGCACCGCGCCTCGCCCTGCACAGGCAATGAAGCTCCGGGGGCGCCCAGACGCCCCCCTCAAGAAGGCGCCCTGGCCCCAAGGCGCGTGGCCCCTGGACGGAACCCATCCCGTCCGGCGCCAACGCAGCAAGAGCGGAGCTGCCAAGAGGTTCCCCGGCCCCAAGAAGCTGCCCGAGTGCTCCCTGCTCTGGTTCATCGCGACCACACTCCTGTTCCAACACGCCAAGACCCCGTGTTGCTCCCAGCTGCAGCGCATGGGGGCCCGCAAGACCAAGCCCCTCGTCACCAGAGGCCTCCCGTGGCCACAGCAGGCTGCCGCGCCTTCACCACCGAGCTGCTGGCGTCGGCACAGCCTGCAAGTTCAAGCCAGACCTGCCTCCTCGCTACGACGGCACGGCCGACCCTGCGGAGTTCCTCCAGCTCTACGAGCTGGGCATCGAAGCCGCCAACGGGGATGAGAAGGTCATGCAGAACTGGTTTCCTATGGCGCTCAAGGACGGGGCCCGCACCTGGCTCCTGAACCTAGCTCCAGGCACGATCTCCTCCTGGGACGAGATGCGCACCCGTTTCATCGCCAACTTCCAAGGTACTCGCGACCGGCCACCTGCCGTGAGTGACATGCCCCGCATCAAGCAAAGAACCGGGGAGACCCTGCAGAAGTACATCCAGCCGCTTCAACAACGCATGCCTCAAGATTCCCAAGGTGGCGAGGAGGCCATCATCTCAGCCTTCTCCGACGGGCGTGAGGACGTCAAGATGAAGGAGGAGCTGGCGATGCATGAAGATCTGTGCACTTCCTTGAGCTGTTCAACTCGGCAACCAAGTGCGCCAGGGCTGAGGAAGGGCGCCTTTCCTCCTCGAGCTGCCGTCGCGCAGACCAGAAGAGAAGAAATCCAAGGCCAGGGACGTGAAAGCGCAAGGGTGCTGCCGTGCTCGCGGCAGAACCAGACACCAAGCGGGGCAGAGATCAGCCCGAATCTTTCAAGGGCAGCCGGTACTGTGTGTACCACGACCTCCACACCCACAACACCAACGAATGCCAAGAGCTCCGAGCCGTGCGAGAAGAAAGGGTCGGCCAACGCCCCGACCGCAACAATCGTGGCTATGGCCGGGGAGGAGGAAGGAATGCAGGACGCTGGGAAGACCGCGGCCCTCGCCAAGGGTGGCGCGACCGACCTCGTGAGGATCGCTGGCAGGATCAACCTCGCGAGGGAGACTGGAGGGATAAGCCTCGCGAGGATCGTACGCAAGGAAACACAGGCCTCCCTCCACTGCCGCTGTAGCCAAGGAGAAACGAGGACCATCATCAGGATGAGGGGGCTGGGGGCTTCCAGGAGCCGCACGCGATCGCCTGCATCCTGGGCGGAGCTCAAGCCCCAGCCTCTCAACGCATCTTCAAGCAGTTTGCCCGTGAAGTGAATGCAGTCCTCCCCAAGCTTGAAGCCATGCGCCCGCTCAGGTGGTCGGCGTGCGCCATCACGTTCAGCTCAGCAGATCAGCTCAAGTGCGCGGCCACAGCCGGAGTCCTCCCAATGCTTTGCTCCCCATGACCCTCATCGATGGCGGGGCAGGGCTCAACGTCCTGTCCGTAGAGACGTCCAACAATCTCCAAGTGCCTTACGATTAGCTTCATCCAACCAAGCCTTTCTCCGGAGTACCCGACGGCTCCACAGTTCCAATTGGGCAGGTCCGCCTCCCTGTCACCTTCGGGGCGCGCAACAACTACCGCAACGAGCTCATCGACTTCGACGTTGCCCACATTCGCCTGCCATACAATGCCATCCTCGGCTACCCAGCTCTCGCCAAGTTCATGGCTGTGACTCATCACGGCTACAACGTCCTCAAGATGCCAGGAAGTGGCGGAGTCATCACGGTGCCCTGTGAAGAAAGAGACGCGGTGTGCTCCCTGGAACGAGCTTTTCAGGCCGCATCACTTGAAGACCCAGATCGCGGGAGCGGAAGGCTCCCTGAGACCGCCCCCAAGAAGAAGAAGACATTGCCAGGCCCGACCCCTCAGGAGGCAGGCCCCTCAGGGTCCGCACCTGCTCAGGGGGCACCTCCTTCCGTCGCATAGGGAGGCACGCCCGGCGCCCTCCTCAAGCAAGGCTCGGGGGCTCCCTCCTGGAGGGCCACCGACCTTGCTAAGGTCACGAGGGAGGCGCTTGGGCACCACTTGGAGGCGTGTTTCAAAACACGTTTCCCTCAGGAAGGAGCAAAGCAAGGAGGGCCAAACCCTCAGGAGTTCGTCAGTCAGATCACGCAGGAGTTGCAGGAGTCAAGAGTCATGAGTGGCAGCCGCCGTTTACCCGCCGCAGCTCCCCATCCAGGCAAGGATGGCGGGCTGCGCGTCTGCATCGACATCCCAGGTCTGAACCGAGTCACCTCTCAGGAGTGCTTCTGGCCCTCACGCGTGGGGCGCTGCGAAGGCCCACCCCACAACTACGTTCGCATGCCCTAGGGCTTGCCGAACGCGGCTGCGATGCGCCAGCGCCTCATGAGGAGTATCCTGGAGGCTCAGGAGGCCAGGCTTTCCGCAGTCCTGGCGGAGATGGAGATGGTTCGCGGGGAGCCAACAACGCCTCCGGAGCCTCCCGAGGCTCCTGGGCCTGGGGGCTCGTGAAGATCGGCTCCCGCAGCCCGCTACGTCTACTACATCAACACTCCTCCATCGTCAACACTATCAGGTGACATCTTTCAAGTTTCGTTTCTAGCTGGGAGCGCCCTCAGGGCTGCATCATTCCCAGGCCGCGTGGGTCCGTCCCTGCGGCGTGTATCCCTTTTGCTCATGTTTTTAGCTTACCTTGTTGGGGGCGCCCCTCGGGCTGCATCATCCCCAAGTCGCTCGGGTCAGACCCAGCGGCGTGTACCCCTCTTGCGTTTATTTTCGGGCCATGCATTCGACCCATCATGCTTGTTATTTGATGCCTGTCCGTGGCACCCCTTCTTCCTTCATGTCGGCCGCTTGCGCGTTAAAGGGGGGGTACCTGAGCATCGCGACTCAGGGCTCCTACTGGCTCTCCAGCCCTCACCCTCTGGCTTTGTCCACGGCATCGCGCCCTGGCAAACCAGCGACGGCTGAGACTCGCTCGAGGGCCAGGACCCGAGGATGTAGAGCGTCGACATCTAACCAATGCAAAACTACTTGTATCATGCATTAGAACTACTTGGGACCATATAAATTTGACATGCAAGCTTAAGAACAGGGTCACCTTAGCAGCAATTTTTTTGCAATGAATAAAGCACTAGAACAAAAACTAATTGGACCATTGGAGGAGTCACATACCCAAGAACAATCCCCCAAAGCAGTTTTGTGAGTGGAGCTTTGAGCAAGGAGATCGAAAATGGCAGCAAAATGAGCTAGAACTCGTGCTTGAGCTGGTTGGTGATTTTTTTTGGGAGGAAGAAGGAGTGTGGGTGGAGGAATGAGTGGAGGGGGGCCTGTCGGTGTCAAAATCGGCGGATCTCGGGTAGGGGGTCCCGATCTGTGCGTCTTAGGCTGATGGTAACAGGAAGCAAGGGACACAATGTTTACCCAGGTTCGTGCCCTCTCGATGGAGGTAAAACCCTACTTCCTACTTGATTAATATTGAAGATATGAGTAGTACAAGAGTAGATCTACCACGAGATCGTAGAGGGTAAACCCTAAGAGCTAGCCTATGATGGTATGATTGTAATTGTGATCGGCCTTCTAAGAACCATGCTCTCCGGTTTATATAGACACCGGAGAGGGCTAGGGTTTACATGGAGTCGGTTACAAGGAAGGAAATACAATATCCGGATCGCCAAGCTTGTCTTCCACGCAAAGGTGAGTCCCATCCGGACACGGGCCCAAGTCTTGAGTCTTGTATCTTCACGCTTCAATAGTCCGTACGATGTATATAGTCCGGCTGTCCGGATACCCCCTAATCCAGGACTCCCTGAGGGCCACCAGGGGCCCACGAGGCAGGGGCGCGCCCCAGGGGGGTGAGCGTGCCTTGGACCCTCGTGGCCAGGTGCTGGTTCCCACTGATGTGTTCTCAGTGCCAGATATTCTCAAATATTCTAGAAAAAAATCATATTTCATTTTCAGGGCATTTGGAGAACTTTTATTTTTGGGGTATTTTTTTATTGCAAGAATTCAGAAAACAGACAGAAAATACTATTTTATCTTTATTTAATCTAAATAACAGAAAGTAAAAGGAGGGTACAAAAGGTTGTGCTTTCTAACTTCATCCATCTCATACTCATCACATGGAATCCACTAACAAGGTTGATCAAGTCTTGTTAACAAACTCATTCCGAATCGCATGAAACCAGAGAAATTTCGAATAACACTAGGTTACCTCAACGGGGATATGTACATTCCCAATAATAAGGATATCATATTTCTTCTTGACAGTAGGAAGAGGAAATTCAAAATTTCCAATAATAATCGACGGAATTTTTCCAATAGAATTGATACTGTGAACATGAGATTGTTTCCTCGGAAAATGTACCATATGCTCATTAGCATTAACATGAAAAGTGACATTGCCTTTGTTGCAATCAATAACAGCCCTATAGTATTAAAATAGGGTCAATTAAGGATAATCGACATACTACCGTCCTCGGGAATATCAAGAATAACAAAGTCCGTTAAGATAGTAACGTTTGCAACCACCACAGGCACATCCTCACAAATACCGCAGGTATAGCAGTTGATTTATCGGCCATTTGCAAAGATATTTCAGTAGGTGTGAACTTATTTAATTCAAGTCTACGATATAAGAGAGAGAGGCATAACACTAATACCGGCTCCAAGATCACATAAAGCAGTTTTAACATAGTTTCTTTTGATGGAGCAAAGTATAGTTGGTACTCCTGGATCACCAAGTTTCTTACGTATTCCACCCTTAAAATTATAATTAGCAAGCATGGTGGAAATTTAAGATTCCAGTATCTTTCTTTTATTTTTAACAATATCTTTCATGTACTTAGCATAAGGATTCATTTTAAGCATATAAGTCAAACACATACGCAAAAACTAAGTCTAATCATTTCAGCAAAGCGCTCAAAATCCTCATCATCCTTTTTCTTGGATGGTTTAGGAGGAAAAGGCATGGGTTTCTGCACCCATGGCTCTCTTTCTTTACCATGCTTCCTAGCAATGAAGTCTCTCTTATTATAATGTTGATTCTTTGATTGTGGGTTATCAAGATCAACAACAGGTTCAACCTCTACTTCATTGTTATTGCTAGGTTGAGCATCAACATGAACATTATCACTAGGTTCACGTTCATCACCGGATTGTGTTTCAGCATCAGAAATAGAAATATCATTGGGATTCTCAGGTGTGTCTACAACAGGTTCACTAGAAGCATGCAAAGTCCTATCATTTTTCTTTTTCTTCCTCTTAGAAGGACTAGGTGCATCAACAATAGTTCTCTGAGAATCTTGCTCAATTCTCTTAGGGTGGCCCTCAGGATACAAAGGTTCCTGAGTCATTTTACACCCTCTAGTCATAACTCTAACAACATTATCATTTTTCTTGTTATTTAATTCATTGAGCAAACCATTTTGAGATTTAAGCACTTGTTCTACTTGAGTGGTAACCATAGAAGCATGTTTACTAATGAGTTTAAGTTCACCTTTAACTCTAGACATATAATCACCCAAGTGTTCAATCATATAAGCATTATGTTTCAATTGTCTACCAACATAAGCATTGAAGTTTCCTTGTTTAGCCATAAAGTCATCAAACTCATCCAAGCATTGGCTAGCAAACTTAGTAGGAGGGATTTCAACTTTATCATATCTATAGAGAGAATTTACCTTTACTACCTGTGACGGGTTATCAACACCATGTATTTCTTTGATAGGTGGTATATTAAGGCCATGTATTTCTTCAAGAGGAGGTAAATTCTTAACATCTTCAACTTTAATACCATTTTCTTTCATATTTCCTCTTGCATATCTTCAGGAACAAGAAATTGAACACCTCTTTTCTTCAGAGTTGGCTTAGGAGTTGGTTCAGGAAGTGTCCAATTATTTTCATTAGTCAACATATTATTCAATAGCAATTCAGCTTGATCGACAGTTCTTTCCTTGAAAACACAACCATCACAACTATCCAGGTGGTCTCTGGAAGCATCGGTTAGTCCATTATAAAAGATATCAAGTATTTCATTTTTCTTGAGAGGATGATCAGGCAAAGCATTAAGTAATCGGAGAAGCCTCCCCAAGCTTGTGGGAGACTCTCTTCTTCAATTTGCACAAAATTATATACTTCCCTTAAAGCAGCTTGTTTCTTATGAGCGGGAAATATTTAGCAGAGAAGTAATAAATCATATCACGGGGCTACGCACACAACCAGGATCAAGAGAATTAAACCATGTTTTAGCATCACCCTTTAATGAGAACAGAAATAATTTAAGGATATAATAGTAACGAGTTTTCTCATCATTAGTGAATAGGGTGGCTATATCATTCAACGTAGTAAAATGTGCCACAATAGTTTCAGATTCATAGCCATAAAAAGGATCGGATTCAACGAAAGTAATTATCTCAGGATCGACAGAAAAGTCATAACCCTTGTCAGTAACACATATAGGTGAAGTAGCAAAAGCAGGGTCATATTTCATTCTAGCATTCAGAGACTTTTCTTTCAGCTTAGCTAAATTTCTTAATATCGGATCTATCATTACAAGCAACAAAATCTCTAGCAGTTTCTTCATCCATAGCATAACCCTGAGGCACAACAGGCAATTCATATCTAGGGGGAGAACCTTCGTCATCACTTTCATCAATATTACCAGTTTCAATAATTTCATTCTCTCTAGCCCTAGCAAGTTGTTCATCAAGAAATTCACCTAATGGCACAATAGTATCAAGCATAGAAGTAGTTTCATCATAAGCATCATGCATAACAGATGTGGCATCATCAATAACATGCGACATATCAGAATTAATAGCAGAAGCAGGTTTAGGTATCGCAAGCTTATTCAAAATAGAAGGAGAATCAAGTGCAGAGCTAGATGGCAGTTCCTTACCTCCCCTCGTAGTTGAGGGAAAAATCTTAGTTCTTTCATCTTTCAAGTTCCTCATAGTGATCAGCAGATATAAATCCCAAGTGACCAAAGAATAGAGCTATGCTCCCCGACAACAGCGCCAGAAAATAGTCTTAAAAACCCACAAGTATAGGGGATCGCAACCGTTTTCGAGGGTAGAGTATTCAACCCAAATTTATTGATTCGACACAAGGGGAGCAAAAGAATATTCTGAAGTATTAGCAATTGAGTTTTCAATTCAACCACACTTGGGTAACTTAATATCTGTAGCAAAGTATTTAGTAGCAAAGTAGTATGGAAGTAACGATAAAAGTGGCAAAAGTAACAGTAGCAGTTTTGTAGTAATTGTAATATGTGAAAATCTCGTAGGCATTGGATCAGTGATGGATAATTATGTCGGATGCGATTCCTCATGTAATAGTTATAACATAGGGTGACACAGAACTAGCTCCAGTTCATCAATGTAATGTAGGCATGTATTCCAAATATAGTCATACGTGCTTATTGAAAAGAACTTGCATGACATTTTTTGTCCTACCCTCCCATGGCAGTGGGGTCCTATTGGAAACTAAGGGATATTAAGGCCTCCTTTTAATAGAGTATCGGACCAAAGCATTAACACTTAGTGAATACATGAACTCCTCAAACTATGGTCTTCACCGGTAAGTATCCCGATTATTGTCACTTCGGGGTTAACGGATCATAACACATAATAGGTGACTATGGACTTGCAAGATAGGATCAAGAACTCACATATATTCATGAAAACATAATAGATTCAGATATGAAATCATGGCACTCGGGTCCTAGTGACAAGCATTAAGCATAGCAAAGTCATAGCAACATCAATCTCAGAACATAGTGGATATTAGGGATCAAACCCTAACAAAACTAACTCAATTACATGGTAAATCTCATCAAACCCATCACCGTTCAGCAAGCCTACGATGGAATTACTCTAGCACGGTGGTGAGCATCATGAAATTGGTGTGGAGGATGGTTGATGATGACGACGACGACGGATTCCCCTCTCCGGAGCCCCGAACGGACTCCAGATCAGCCCTCCCGAGAGAGTTTAGGGCTTGGCGGCGGCTCCGTATCGTAAAACATGATGAATCGTTCTCTCTGATTTTTTTTCTCCCCGAACATGAATATATGAAGTTGGAGTTGAGGTCGGTGGAGCCCCAGGGGGCCCACGAGGCAGGGGGCGCGCCCAGGGGGGTAGGGTGCGCCCCCACCCGCGTGGACAGGGTGTGGGCCCCCTGGTCTTGATTCTTTCGCCAATATTTTTTATTAATTCCAAAAATAACGTTCGTGGAGTTTCTGGTCATTCTGAG